>OV725078.1:144677367-144909471 GCA_928085145.1 Nezara viridula | reverse complement strand
TCCACTCATCCCTAAACTCCTTCTCGGAGGTTGAAGTGGCAGTGGCCCAAAGATGTTTTGTAGTATATATCTTGGAGTTCTGACAATGGCCGGATTATCCACTCAAGACATGAATGTATGTGGCTCATTCTCCACTGGCTTAAGCACCAGTGACGCGGTTGAGAGAGTAGCGCAGGAATCCCTTGGAGTCCTGCTTTTCCCTCTGTACTGTATATAGGTATCACTGAGTCTTTATGTTTTTAATTTATTCCTCTTTAGGTTATTTTATTTTTTATTGTACATAGTTGTTTGATTATTATTTAGTTATTATTTTACTTTTGTTAATTTTATGTTTTATGTATATATAATGTTAATGTGTTTATATCTCACTATATTGTCCAGGTGACAGATTATTAAATTTACAAACAAATAAAAAAAAATATATATATATATATATAAAACATTTATAAATTATTATCTTAATTGTATTTACCATAGAGCAAGTGTTTCCTAACTATGGCCCGCAAGCATATTCAATCGATCCCGCGAAAGTTTCTTTGATTAGATGTTAAAATTCTCTAATAAAATCGCATATCGGGGCTTTTGGAGATATAATTTTATATATATCATCAGTATGTTTTAATTCGTGCATGACGCTTTGCTGGAACCTATTATAATCCGAGAACTCAGGCTGATAAACTTGACTTATTTCACACAAAATATTATCTTTGTGGAACAATTATTTCCTGGAAGAGCCAAAAAATATACGTATACGATAATACATTTACCTGAATACACAACTCGGCTGGCCGTTCAAACACAGGTGTTTTGAACTTTTTTTTATATGTTGATTTACAACTTCAAAATGGTGTTACATATAAACTAGAAATTGTTCCTCACTCAAAACCAGGAAAACCAGTGGAGCAGCCAAGAGACCTGAGAAACTAAAAGTGGGGACCTCGAGGACGCTACTGTCAAGAACGTCCTTGCCCGGCGAAGAACCGTATCCTGCCCCAGATCACAGTGCTTTCGACTGAACACGGACGATCTACAAATGAAGGTCCATAAATATCCCTGGTAGCAAGGAGCAGTGGTAACAGTACTGATATGTAGCCGAAGAGGATAGTAGTTGGCTCTGTCCTGGCCAGAAAATGAACTGCGAGGGAACAAACCCTACAAATGACGCAGGAGTCGGAGATGTTGGCCGAAAGGTGCACATAGTCTCCTTACATCTTTTAAGATGGTCCTGAAAAACTAGACATCACGCATTACTTCCCCAAATGGCTGCAAATGGACAAAAGATTATAGTGAGAGGTGTTTCTCTCTGGATTCTCGCAGGGCAACTGGACCTTGGGACCAAGCTGTTCGGAAGTCTGTAAGACATAAGGAGGACCACTGAATTTATTTTTTTACTCCCTGACATATAGTGGGAATAACGAAGAAGAATGGTGTTTCTTAGCAAAATATTTTTTATTTCAAGCATTGAAGCGCATTTAATTCTGCGTAGGATGAAATGTATTATAAATTCTTTCACCTTCAAAATATTGTTTTCTAGCAAAATTTAAAATATATATATATATATATATATATATATATATATATATATATATATATTCTTTAGTTGTTTATAATATCATAGTACAGAATCAGAAATAAAAAGGCAGCTATTACATTATGATTATAGCGAATCAAGAAAACAATTAGGCAGCGATGTAAAGGCAGGTTCCACTAGTTTTATATCAATTGTGTATATTCGACCAGTTCCCAGAATAATGAATGCATTCGTACGATGGTTAGCTTGGCCAGTTTATGCATCCAGATTCAGATGTAATAATTATTTTGAAAGAGGAGGCACATAATTCCTTTAGTGGCACCCTTATCTCAAAGAAGGAGGGAATGTTTTAACTTCCAGGTATTTCCTTGATTAGAACAGATAGGCTCCGCTTCAAACCTAACTGAATTCGTAACTTTGTGAATTCTGCCAAGTTTTACTTGTCTTTGATTAAAGCGTCCCTCTCGAAAAAGGATATTACATTTAAAGAATTATCTGAATGGCTCTGTTTCTTTACTCGATTTAAGAAATTATTTAATTACACATAATACTCTTGTAAAATTTTAAAGATTGTTGATTAGCATATATATTTAGGTGTTGCTATATACAATAACTTCTCCTGGGAACTCCATATTACGAATACATTAGGAATATTACGTACATGTTCGTACAAAATAATTGTTTACAATTTTCACATCATAAAGGATCGTTAATAATGGTGCATAAGGCACTGTTTGAATCAATACTAAGACAGGGGATTGAATGATAAGTACAACTTCAGAAACAAAATTATGCACTTCGAATCTTAACAATAAATATATAATTCTTTATTAAGATATATTACAATCTGTCACATTTAAGGACAGTAGTATTACTGATAAAGAGTAGCTCGTTCATACTATGCACAATAAATAAACAGCAAAATAATAATAATAAAAGTAAATGCATAAAAACTAAAAGATACTTAACTAAACAAAAATAACTACTTGAATACACACATGCTTTCATACAATATTCATTCACTTAAGATCTCCAAGTCAAGCCTTTAGGATTATGGTAGGACTCTACAATATCCCAGCGCCTCTCACTCATTCGCATCACTGGTACATTCAACAATGGATTCAGGAGACTGACATTGAGCTACATGGTTCTATATCTGTTCAACCGAATACCAGAAGATCTGTTCAACGGACCTAATTTTAAGAGAACTAAAAAAGAAATCTTTAATTGGATACTTTCTCATTTTTAAATTTCAGTTACATCTAATCATATTCACCAAATAATGTGATTTTTTTTGTACTTGCCTTATCGTATTATGTCTTTCTCTTCCACTAGTCACTCCAATAATTGATGTACGACGTATCAACCAATCAACCACTTTCCCTTCCAGGCCGGGGGGAGGGGCTTCTATTTTTACACAACGTGACATAATCCTTCCCCTCAAAAAGGAAATAGCTCTTGGCTGGCAATCCATGTGGAACGAGAGCCCCCCGAGAAAATTAAAGGAAATTAAAAAAGCAGTAAAATCATTGTCCACCTCGAACAGCCCTATTCGTAGAGACGAAGTTGCCTTGAATAGCCCAAGGATAGAAAATAAAAACTTAACACATTCTTATCTGATAAGTAAACATCCTACACTAAAATGCCAAATTCAAGGGTGTTCTTATTATGTACCAATTTTAACCAAATTAGGACTGATACCAAAACTATTAGATATTTTAAGTAATGATGAATTTAAAGTACGAAGGGTAATAAATTTTCTTAAAGTTATTGAAGGATGTTAGTCGACTGTTCTAAATATCATGGGTGATAAATATTCAAGACGCAGTCTTTTAAAAAAAATAATAATAATTTAAAAAAAATGGTTTTTATTATTTATATGATATTTACAACTGTATAAAAAAATATATATTTAGTAAATTCGCACATGGATATAATGACATAAAACACATGTTGAAAACTACCGATTGGTAGCACTCTAATAATATGTCTATAATACGAGATCACGTGGCAATCTTCTTTTCAGACGTCTCGGAGGGTTATCAGGAATTGAATAGGAAGAAAGGTTAGAAACAAGAGGATTGAGATGATTATGAAGTTTATTATGGAAGGATAGATATCTGGATTGGGCCAAATCTGATACATAAGGAACATTAAAGTCATTGTGGATGATTTTAATGGTTACAAAGTAAGGAGCATTGAGGATTTTACGAGGAATTTTGGATTGTAAGGATTGGATACGAGAGGAATTTGAAGGTTTAGTGGAGCCCCATAGCTCAACTCAAGTCCAAATAGGCCTTATTATAGTCATGTAAATGAGTCTTTTGTAATTAATTGGAAGGTTAGATCGTTTGTCTAGTAATTGTTGAAGTAGTCGGAAACTTCGAGCTGTTTCTTGTCGTTTCAGTCTGGTATGAGGATTCCAGGTTAGACGGCTGTCCGTGTGGAGTCCTAGGTAACGGATTTGTTCAAATTATAAATAAAAAAATAATTTTTTTTTTTAAAAAAGACTGCGTTCTGAATATTTATCACCCGTTTCTTATTGCTGATAATTTGCTTGAACAAATTTAAATTTGAGTTTTTAAAATTTTTATTTATGTTTTCCCCCTATAAGTATGAATGTGTTTTTATTTATTTATTTTTTTATTTAATGTTGTCTCATGTTTGATTTATTCTTTTATTCCAAGTTTTCTTTTCTTTTCTTTTGTTATAATCTTGTTTTTCTTTTATTATGCGTATATGGTATGTTTATGTTACATTCATCCTAAATACTCAATGCCCTTAATTGAGGCAAAGTAATTTAATATTGAGGTAATTGAAACAAAGACTAATCTGTTTTTATGCATTATCTAAATAGGCGTTCATGACCTCGGGGTTTTACGCCTCTAAGCCAATCAACAACGACGTATAATCATATGATTATCAAATAAGTTCTGTTGTTATAAACTTCTCTTTTTTCTAGTCAATATATTATTCTTATTGTTAATCATATGCTTGTTTCCATTTGTAAAATTATTTTATCTATTATCTTATAAAGTTGACAAACTGGCCAGAATTGGTTCTGGAAAGATACAACCAGATATTCCTCTGGGGCATGGATTCAACTAAAAGAATAATAAAACAGATCCTCCAAAGTTTACTGAAGGAGGAATATGCACAAAAAATTGAAGGGAAGCGATTGAGTGGATTGCTGGAAGAAAGTGACAGGATCCCAAGAGAATTCCCTAGAGAGCAGGCCATGGCATACTTTAGAATGCTCACAGGGCATGATTTCCAGCAGAAGCATTTCCATTGCATCGGTATAAAATATAGCCCTTTATGCTTCTTGGATATTATGACAGGAGAACATCTTGATACATGCCCTACATTACAGGACATAAGATGTTCCTTTAGTGAAATGGACAGCCCTTATCCTAAGAGAATAAAATTATATTTGACTGCAAGAGTACTCATGGCTGATCAAGGAGGCGTTACTTAGGCATTGGAAAAAAAAAATCATATAAATTATTAAGCTATATATTCATATCTATATATAATCTTAATTATCATTTATATTTTATATTATATTAAATTAAATTGAATAGATTATTATTATTACTATTATTATTTGTTTTGTGGGAAGAGCCCTATACAATTGGAGTATATCACAAAATAACAAACATTATTATCCTTATGAAAATACAAATTGCTTTTTATACTACATAACAAACACTACATTACATTACTACACTCTCAAGGATAAATTAAAAATCATATTCGGTAAAGGTCAGACAGTTAAAATAGTTTCAATTATCAAATTAATATAAATTCTAAAATTGTCAAAAATATACATAAATAAATACACACAAAACAATAAATACACATTTTTTTTAATTATTAATATTAAACTATGTTTTAAAATTAAATTGTCGTAAACCAACGACTTCCTGTCCTACCGTTTCCTTTAACAATACTGCACTTATCCCTGTTGAGCAAATCCGATACCTAGGACTCCACCTGGACAGACGACTAACTTGGAATCCTCATACTAGACTGAAACGACAAGAAACCGCTCGACGTTTCCGATTACTTCAGCACTTACTAGACAAACGCTCTAAACTTCCCATTAATTACAAAAGACTCATATACTTGACTATAATAAGACCTATTTGGACTTACGGAGTTGAGCTATGGGGCTCCACTAAACCATCGAATTCCTCTCGCATCCAATCCTTACAATCCAAAATCCTTCGTAAAATCTTCAATGCTCCTACTTTGTCACTAATAAAATTATCCATAATAAAGTCCTATACATAACCTCTAATGCCTTAATGTTTCAGATCTGGCCCAATCCAGATACCTATCCTTCCATGATAAACTTCAGAATCATCCCAACTCTCTCGTTTCTAACCTTGCTTCCTCTTCAATTCCTGATAACCCTCCGAGGCGTCTGAAAAGAAGATGGCCCCGTGATCTCCTAATGTAGTCATATCATTAGAGTGCTACCATTGGGTAGTTACTCAGCAAGTGTATTCATGTCATTATATCAATTATGTCCAAATTTACTTGATGTATTTATGTAATACAGTTGTAAATGTCATAAAGAAATAAAAAAATAAAAAAAAATTAAATTAAAAGATTATCCCTATACCTAAGAGAACAAACAAAAAAAATACTCGGACAGATTACATGCCGATAGGCAATATGCAATTTTTGCCATAATATGCGGAGGACAATATTCCAGATTACCCTACCAATTCTCTATAATTTGATGTAATTGAGATTAAAAAAACATAATTTCCTCAAATCATGTACATTGGTTGGCTTAAATATTTCTATCCCATCAAGATTCTCAATAACCTGGTATATTCTTAGCCTTAAACTACTATAAATTGGGCATTTAAATAATATATGATGAAGTTTTTCCTTTTTTTTAGTGTTGCACATATTTCACTCAAGTTGTGGAGTAATTTTCACAATTTTATTATTAACAGAAATCTTGATCGTATATTTACCCTAGAGTCGGATCTGCATTAGTGTCATATGTTTGAAATTAGTCGGCATCAACAAATACTGGGGGATCTGCTCATTATTAAGAAGAAAAAGGTTTAAATGTTCACTATAAGATGAGCTATGAAATGTTATCCTGTCTTCGTCCTGCAAATGTAGTTTGTATTTATTTAATATCCTGTTAATATTTGTTCTAATTATGGCTGAGTTGGTTTCATAAACTATATTTCCTTAATAGTATCAAACAATGCTTTTAACTGAGAACACCAATTATATTTCGATATAGCAGGATTAGCTGAGTGACAATAATTTCTTAGCTTTTCGAAACATATTTTTGGATATCTACATTCTTCCATTTCCACAAGTTTGACCAACCAATTCAATAAACATTTCATAATATTGAAACCAATATGAATAGACCCTGTCTCTAATCGTACTAATTATATAAATAATTGTATAGATCTCATATATTGGCATTTAGTATTTAATATATATTATATTACATTACCATTGTTATAATTTATTATACCCATTATTCTATACTATATTATTATAATATGTTAGAATTGTATTATATCGAAATTGTTAGAAAAAAATAATGGAACAACGTAAAAATTATTTACCTATCATTAATGGCACCGACCGATAGATGTTGCCGTCTGGTCCGACCAAATTGTAATTATTGGCCAATGAACTCTAAAACTCTAAATAAAATGCGACGATAAGGATGTTGGATTTAATATAATTTACACCTATTCCCAACATTATTTTTAGTAATTTAAGCTATAGTAGTAACTCAATTAATAAAATAATATATCATAAAATTATCTGAATTGTCGTCTCTTCAGGCTTCTTCCGGGATACAATCTGATTTCAATATAATTTTCATCTGAAAAATATATAAAAAATTTCTCAGGGGACTTGCTGGTAGACACTAGTCCATTTATAAATTCATTAGAGGCGTTGAAAAAGAGCTAACAAGTCAAAACTAAATACATAAAATAGGAAAACCTATTTGCACGCAACGGTTCCCAGTCTTGCACGCTTAGTCCGGTACACACTGAATAAGAACAATCCTTCTACAGAAGGAGAGGAGTTGCCAACATTTAAATATTAAATCATACATGAAAGATAAATATAAAATCTATAAAAAAAAATAAGGTTATAATACATTAATATAAAATAGTAACAAACTAATCAATGTTAGATTATAATTTGGAAAAAATCCAAATCACACAGTTTTATGTCTCCGAAATGTAGGCAAAAAAATAGAAATATGTCAACATTTCACCAATCCAAGCTTCATCTGGACATAAAACAAAAAATGGCTAATTGAACATCACTCCATGAAATCCAAATGCACCAGTATGTATTACGTGAAGACTTAACGCTGTATGGTTTGGATTTTTTCCAAATCATAACCTAATAGTTATAATATATTATTAATTTTTATTTTTTTTATCACATTCACAACTGAGTGTGTTGTATGTTTGTAAGTTTTTGTTTAAGAAAAGGAAATTGGGGGAATGGAGAAAGAATTAATTAAATCCTATATCTGATTACGGTAACCATGGCTTTCCTCTTCCAAACACAAAACAAAACAAAAAAATAAATAAATAAAGAACTTTGTTAAAAACCTTTCATAAATTTCATTTTTATTTATATTTCCTTTCCTAGTCCGCTGGTGTTCCTCAAGGTAGTATCCTAGGTCCTAACCTATCCTTTATACAGTTTATACAGCTGATATCCCAACACTTCCATCAGTAAACAATGCCCCATCAATTCCATCGCAAATGCTTCTATCACACATCATAAATCTTGAAGAATGGTGCCAAAACTGGAGGATTAAAATAAATCCCACCAAATTACCTTTACCCTTCGTCGTAAACCTATGACTTCCTGTCCTACAGTTTCCCTTAACAATACTCCACTTATCCATGCTGAGCAAATCCGCTACCTAGCACTCCACCTAGTCAAACTTGGAATCGTCATACCAGACTGAAACGACAAGAAACCGCTCGACGTTTAGATTACTTCAGCACTTACTAGACAAACGCTCTAAACTTCCAATTAATTACAAAAGACTCATAAACAGGACTATAATAAGGCATATTTGGACTTTTGGAGTTGAGTTGAGCTCCACTAACCCATCGAATACCTCTCGTATCCAATCCTTACAATCCAAAATGCTCCTTATTTTGTTACAAATAAAACCATCCATAATGGCCTTAATGTTTCTTATGTTTCAGATCTGACCCAATCCAAATACCTATCCTTCCATAATAAACTTCAGAACCATCTTAACCCTATCGTTTCTAATCTTGCTTCCTTTTCAATTCCTGATAACCCTCCGAGGCGTCTGAAAAGAAGATGGCCCCGTGATCTCCTAATGTAGACATATCATTAGAGTGCTACCATTGAATAGCATCTCAACAAGTGTTTTCATTTCGTTATATCCATATGTTTAAATTTACTATATGTTTTTCTTTAATACAATTATAAATATCATTATGAAATAAAAAAATTTATATTTCCAGAAAAGGAATTTCATGAGCGATATCCGTTTTAAGGCTGGTACAAGAAACAGAAAAATCTTAGCTCTATAGAATATTTCACTAAACAAATTTCCGTCAAAATAATAGGAATCATGTTGATTATCATTTATTGTTATTAATTAGTTTACATTCGATAAAAGAAAAACGAAAAAAAAAATGTGACCTAATTCTAAAGGATCAGGAATGAAAGTTGTTTCCTGTTTAATTGATGGTATCAAGCATGTAAATTTTTATCTGACAGGTTCTGTTTAAATTCAAAACCCAGTAGCCATATGCGGTCTAAAGCTGAATCGAACACATCATGGCCACACAACTTCATTCCAACACCACCTTATGAATAATCATAAGGTAAAAAAAAATACCTTTTGCAATACCGAGCAAGTTATTAAAAAATTCTTTTATGTCATGAATGAAATTCTCCTCAATCCGGGCTTTGAATAAAATTACTTTTTTATTTTATTGTTCATCATCGCATGATAATTTTCAAATTATAAACATTTTCTTATTGCTGAGATGTAATGCTAAGAAAAAAAAGGATAAAATAATAAATAAATAGTACTTTTTAATATATATTCCAATCATCATGTAATAATGTTGTTTTTTTCGTAAAATAAGCGATTAGCCCATTAGAAAAAAAAATTATTGATCTGGAAACAAAAATTTATTTAACTAATGATGTGACACCTAGGAAAAAAAACGCAGCAAATTATTTCACAATGGTTTATTATTTCCAAAGAATTATATGCCTAAAGTAGCATTACCTTCACAGTTACAAAGAAAATAAATAAAAGATGATTCCAAATATTGAACTAAACTTTTTTTTTTATCATTAGTAATATGCTAAGAAAATTAGCATTACTTCAGTAATACATTCAAATTAAAAAACCAAAATAAAGGATATAACCTTTGCAATAGAACATGTTAAAAAACAAAACATCTAGAGACCATATCTTTGCTCCTAATTGCTCGATTTTAAAGGTTTTTTTTTGTTTTTTAGGAAATTCCGTAAACTTTTAAATAACCAATATCCACAAAAAAGTGTATACTTTTTGAGTTATTTGGAATTTAATTTTACCATCCCCCGTAATTTTTTTTCCAGCTTCTATTCGTTGTAGTATGTTATATAGATAAATTTAAAGGTCCTCGAGAAAATGACTTTAGCGAAGTTTCTTTGAAATCGGTACATTCGTTTAGGCGCTACAGTCAATAGCAACGCAGGTATTTCGGCTCCCAGTTTGTAAAAGGAAAAGGCGGTTAGTAATGTAGATGAAGGAGGATCATCCTCGGGTGACATCCGATTTTATATCGAAATTTGAAAAAAAAAAAAAAAAAATCGGTCCAGTAGTTTCGGAGAAAATGCGCGGACGGCAGGCTGACAAACAAATTTTTATTTGTTTTTCGAATTCTACGTATCCTAAAACATCAAATTTTAGAGGGGGTTAAGTTTTGATTTTTTTGGTCGGTCACAATGGTTCATTATTGAAAATAATAAATCAAAAAGAATCATTGAAACAAATAAATTAATAATTGTAAAATAAAAAAAAAAATTAAAAAATTGAAATTTTCGAACATTTTTTAAATGTATCCATTAAGCTAAAGACTTAAAATAATTATTTAAATATGTTTATTAAATATATATATATATATATATATATATATATATATATATATATATATATATATATATAAATGTGGTCATGTACATTAATATAAATACAGTTTTCATAAAACTATTAAAATAATAATAACAATTTTTCACCTAAAGATGTAATAGCTAGAAACAGAATAAAAAAATATATATTAAGGTAAATTATTAATAGGAAAATGGTGCATAATTAAAGCACCTAATACCAAATTTTCCATGTATTTTAATATTTATTAAGTATCAAGCAGAAAAAGTTTACCTTCAATAAAGAAATGTAAGAATTTCTCAATTAAGGTAGATAAGCTGAAAATGATCCATTACTGAACAAAAGACTTATTAAATTGTACTACTTCCTAAGTGAGATAACCATTTGTTCAATTTATTTTTTGCCGTTTCTGCTGCCCTTAATATTATAAATCAGGTTGGAGGGGGAAAGGGTATGCCCCCCCCCTCGGAATGGTAGAATATATTGTGCCTCATAAGCAGTTGGAATATCTCTGCTAACTCGTAACTGGCTCCTTCCGGTATGGAGCAGCCTTAATTCGAATAGTTGGCACAAAGTCCTCACCCTTTCTCGAATGGTTCGCTCTCCAATTCCATTATTCAGCCATAATGCTCAATTCTCATTTATTAAATATACTCCTGCCAAATTTATTGAAGGTACTGTAAATAAGTTACGACGCAAAGTGATATCAGCCGATCCAAAAGGACAAAAATTATTGAACATAATTTTCGATTGAAAATCTCGTATTCATCACAAATAAGTGCAAATAAAACTTTTATGGGCACAATTAATACGACATAATCCAATTGATGGAAGAAAATTAAAATTTTAAATTATAATTAAAAAACCCAATAATATTAATAAAAAACAAAACAAGTATGGATGAATTCAAATAAATTTAATCTATATCTTTAACCTTATAATCAACATCATTAAAAATTTCAGTCTATTTGAAGTCCCTCATTGTGTTGCCCAAATGCGAGACCGAGACGAGTCATGGTCTTGCGAACTCAGTCTTGGTCATGGTCTTGGTCTTGCGTTAGAGTTTCGCAACAGTAACTTATTAGCTTATTGCTATAGAGATATTACTGTAATTTTTAAGATAGGAGAAACCTAACTTAGCCCGAATGAAAAATTAGTTAAATGCAAAAGTGTATTGGTTATACCAATTATTAACATATAGTAACTAAAATTGTCAAGTATTAGAAACTATTTTGTGTTAATTATTATTTTAAAAAATCTTTTTTTTTTACCAGTCCTGGTATTGCTCTTGCAACAGTTAAGCGGTTTTGGTCTTGATCTTGCAAAGTGCAAGACCAAGACCGATTTCGGTCAACACTATCCCTCATAATCGCTCCTTAAGTGAAATTTAAATTTAGCTGTTATTTCGCAGTCTGTAAATATGTGTGTACGCCTGAAAACTTCAGAACCCCCAAAAAATATGCTCCTTAAAAAATTTTTATAGCGGAACTTGAGGGCTCCATGCAACCCCCCTCTGGTCACCCCTGTTACAATATACCCTATACTTTCCGCTCGTTAATTTTTCTGAACGATGAAGAAAAACATTATACGGTCTCCCTGTACCCTCCAAACCTGGAGAATTTTGTTGGTGCTTGAAAGTTTGAGTTTATTTTACACAATCCGTATGACCTACAAAAAATCAAAATACTGTCCACTACCAAAATAAGTCGAACATTGCCTATGTTGGACTCATTAGAGTTATTTTCCTTTACTTTGATTAAATTTGGAAAGTTGCCTAAACAATTACTATAATTTTCTTCCTTCTCACAATTATTCGTAAAGCTCATAACGAAGTTGCCAGAATTAATACAGATGATTCCTAATGAGTCTAAAATAATAGATTCTGCCATATCCTCTCCACGCCCAGTTCTTCCGGCAGTTGAAAGTGGAATTGCTCCTCTACTCCCGAATCAAAATCCCAGAACCGAAAATTCTCTTTCACCAAATTCTTCTATATATTTTTCCTGCAGATACGAAATGCATTTTTTTTTTATCTCCTCTTTTCCTCTGTGTATTTTGATATCTTGAGCCTCATCATTGGTTTCAAATCGAATTTTAGGATCAACTAACATAGCCCTTTTCCTTTCTCACAAAAGGTATCTACGAATTGAAAGAAAAATTAATTTTAGCCGATGCCGCGAGTTTTCCATTACTTGTCCCACTGCGTGACGATGTGATATATCCGAACCCCCTCCCCTCTCAGCATTTAGTTCAGCTTCATTTAGATGGAAAATAGCGATGTTTTGTTATCCTTTGGAGGTTGGAAATGAAGGTCCGTTTTCGGTTGACGTGGTTCCGGATTAGAAGACTAGCCCCGGTTATACATACAAAGCACTAAGGCGGTTAATTAGAGGAGCAAACCTCGGGCAAAAGGTTAACTAGATCACAGCCTCTTTCTCCTCCTACCGCCTTCAATCTTTTCCTTCGAACCCAAGCTCTTATTTCTCTTCTTCCAGTAGGTTCAGAAGCTGCTACCAGTGTTGGTACATTTTCGTTTCTGTTTTCGGAAACATAGAAAAAAATATATATTTTCATAAAAAAAAAAAATTTCATAAATTCCCTGTTTTGGTTTAATATTTAAAAAATTAACGTTTGTAATCGAACTCTAGCGGGCCTAAAGTCAACCCAAACATTTATATGAAAAACTTAGGAACATTTACAAAATAAATTATTATCATAAAGATAATAAAACATTATTTTGTCAAAATTTCATTTATAATATATTTCTGAAGAATTTTATTTTGAATTAATTTCATTCAGATTTTTTCTAATTTATTCAACAAATATAAAAAATAAACAGCGTTTATTGCAAAATTAAGTATGTTCTTTTATATCAATTCAATCATCAAATCGTAAATAGTATACAAAATCGTTTTAGAAACTTTTATGTTTATCATTAGCGGATTTTTATTCTCTAAATTATTAAAATGGATGCTTCAATTTAACATAATTTTCGTATCTGAAATATTGAAAATTAATTAATTCCTAAAGCCGGAAAAAAATAAAGTAAAAGTATTATTTATTATTATCATTATGCATATTCTTAAATTATGTTTAGCAAAATATTGGTGTGCAGAGAGGTTTCACGTACGTTATAGCATTTTGAAATGACATATTTAATGTTTTTTACTGTAACGTATAGGAAAGAAATACATAATATTTTATATGATAAATAGCGAAATTTTTATTATATTGATATTAATATTATAAAGTACTTTATTAACAATTTATTACAACTTAGTTGTTTGTCGTTCCTAAAAGCTCTTGCCACTTCTTTCTATTTAGCCGGCTCTGGCAGCAATGACTTCCTCCACATCCTGTAACCATTTCTTCCTTAGATTTTCTCTTTTCTATCGGTTTACAGAGGATGGTCAATTTTAACCATCGGTCCCCCGCCATAATCTGTAAATGGCCATTCATTCCGACTAATATTTTTGTTTGGAACATGATGCAGTGTTGAAATGGCACAACAGTGTCTCCAATAATAGCAGTCTTACTTCCTCGTTTTTAGTGATCACCCATGTTTCAGATATCTATAGAGGGACACTTTCCAAAAAGGAATGATATACCCTATTTTGGTTTGCAGGCTTAAATATTTGTTCCATAACACAGAATTTATTATTCCAATTATCTTCCTTCCTCTTGTATTTTTTTTCTATGATATCCTTGGAAAAGCTTCCATCCTCAGTTATCTATCTACCGAGATATTTAAATTCATGAATTCTTCCTAGTTTAAAATTTTCTAGGGATATATTCTTGTTAAATGTCATAGACTTTGTATACCTTAACGATCATTTCCTAAATCTTCATAACTCAAAAAAATATTTTATAAATTTGCTATCGGTGGCGTGATGCAATACAATCAGGTCATGATGCAACAGTGTCGGAATTAAAAAAAAATGTTTAATCTGCTCTTGTTTTAACGAGACTCAAGAAAATTGTGTCGATCCCCCTCCTCCCTCCCCCCGCCTTTATTCCCATAGTCACTTCCAGGCAGAGAGTTAATTATTAAGAAATTCCCAGCATTTTTTTTTTCTGGTATGCTCTCTTGAAACTCTCTCTCCATGCTTTGGGTTGTGCCTTCCAGTCCATTTTCTCTCGATATTCTTGACTAATTTTACTTGTTCTTTCTTTTTGATTATTTCATATTTTTTTCTTTCCTTTTCTATCTCGATCTACCATAGTACAAGAACGTTCTTATTTTTCTCTCTCCTGCTTCCTTTTATCTATTTCTTTCTTGTACACCTTCAACTTGCTCCGTTTTCTTTTCCATTTTTACTTTGAAATTCTTCTGTTATTTTTGCAAAATACCTCCTAATTTCTTATAAAATATAAGCGATAAACCTTTGTTCCACGGTATTGCACACGATTTGCTTGTAATAATATCTTCTAATCTCTTTATAATTTGCACCAATTTTACGTAATTCGTTTTCATATGATAATAGCCTGGATATTACATTTATTCATATGGTATCTTTGGTAGTAAATCTTTATTAAAAAAAAAAAAAAAAAAAAAAAAAAAAACTGACCTGATGGTATGCTGAAGTATTGAGGCACAGTAGATGGGGAGGTGGGTGCTATACCAATAGGTCGCATAGTGGGACGAATGACCAATATAGGTGGTTAGGGTAATAAAAACTACAACACTTAATATTTTATTTTTCTTCCAGCTGTGGATTTAATTACCGTATAGGAACATGATGTTCTACTAATTTATATAACAATATAAGGATAAAAATAAAATGGAGGATTAGAGAAAAAAGAAAAAAAAAATATATATATATATATACATATTTATAAGTAGGATCTTCTCGATTCGGTAATTTATTTTGTACATTTCAAATACAAAAAAATATATATATATTTTTTTTGTATTTCGTAATTTAAAAAATACACGATCAAAAAATGTATTAATATTAATATTATTATAGAATTATAACTAGGACCTTCTCAATTCGGTAATTTATTTTGTACATTTCAAATACAAAAAAAAATATATATATACTTTTTTGTATTTCGTAATTTAAAAAATACTCGATCAAAAATGTATTAATATTAATATTATTATAGAATAATATATTTTTAAAATTTATTTATTTATAAATATGATCTGTCACTTGGACAATAATTATAGTGGCATATAAACACATGAATAATATTAATGTATTAATTAATTTAAAAAGCTAAATTTTATAAATTCGAAAAATTTATTTTATTTTGTATTTTAAAATATTTTATTTGAAATACTACTCAGGTTTGATCCAATACTTCAATAGCAGTTGGCGTGGTGATTTAACTCAGACTTCTGTGGCGAACGCCTTTTTTTTTTTCACCAATGAATCTTCAACTTTATTGATCTTACCTCGAGTATAGCAGTCGCCAAATCGTTTAACAGGGCGACCAATACTCAAATAAGAAAAAATTAGCGATGTTTCTTCACCACAACACTTAAATTTTTTGTATTGTACAACTAAAAACTATGTTAAAAGACTAATTTGAACACATTATTGCTATTTCACTTTAATTTTTGCCACTGCCAATTTGAGATAATTTCTTAACCAAGCAAAAGCGAGATGTTTTCCGACTCGAATCCTTGCTAAATAACATTAATTATAGGCTATATATCAGTAGAATTTTTCCAAATGCCGAATAATTTCCTGATTTAAATAGTATATTTTATAAAATGCAAATTTTATAATAAAAGGCAGACAAACGCAATCAACTCTTTTATTTTTCTTTAATATACCTACCAAGCAACAAAAATGTTAGCAGGGGTATTTTTGGGTACATTTTAGCACATTACTTTTGAAGTTATAAAATTACTTTATTTTTTTAGAGCTTGTAGAAATAAATAAGTTAATTGGTCATATTATAACTTCATAATTTGATGAATGCCTTACTTGAATACTACGCATCTATAGCTATCAAATAAAAATTATTATCACATATTATAGTTGTAATAACTTCTTCATAAGTCCTAAAGGAGTTGCTTTTTATTTGAGGTACATCAATAAAATTTAATAACAGCATTTACTCTCCCAACTATTTTTCTTTATTTTTATGACGTTTCGGAATCACTTTCTTATCCTATCTTCAGACAGTATCTCATCCTTCTATCATCTTGTTTTTTTAAAGATTTGTCATAATTTTTTTTCATTAGGGAGAGCCTAGTCCCTAGAGGCTAATCCCTAATAATTAAGGGAAGAATTATGTTGATATAAAAAAATGAGACAAATCTTTAAAAAAATAAGATGATGAGATACTGTCTGAAGATGGGATAAGAAAGTGATCCCGAAACGTCATAAAAATAAAGAAAAATTGTTTAGAGATTAAATGCTGTTGTTAAATTTTGTTAATATAGTGGTCCTAAGCTCAAATGAAGGATAAGACAATAATTGAACAAAACATGAGCCATCAACTTAGTAGTTGTTTAGCGGGTTGTATTTATCGTTTGGAACTGCTAAAATCAAAACAATATATTATTATCTTCTAATTAAAAATCCCTCTTCTGTCTCATTAAGTCGAATTTAAAAAAAAAAATTATCATAATTTTTTTCCACCCAGATTGGTCATTCGTCCTGCTGTGGGTCGATGGAAATCTGTCAGCGTTGACTAATCATTACGCCAATTGTGGGCAAGTTGACAATCCGCTTAAGAGATTGGTGGTCATAAGAAGCTTACCTCATCCCTTCAAGCTGTTAGCTCCTCAATCTAGTCATCCATTTTCTTTTTCTTATAATCAATTAAAATCTCAGTTACGATTCCTTGCATTTATCGATCGTTTAATTACGTCATAACCAATTCAGGCCCAGGTTCAGATTTATCGATATTATTTGAGAGGCCGAAGAATTTAAGGTGAGAAAACAAAATCAAGGAGCTTAATATTTAAATAACGAGATGATATTTCTTTTACGTACGGTAATAATTTATAGTAAATATATACACATCGAATACTTAAATTTAAAGCACAAAATAAAAACGTGTAATATCTACATGACATTACTAGAGATCAGACCTGGGCAATACAGTATTTTTAATTACTATTTTAAAATACCACATATTTTAAAATACAACGTATTCTATTGTAATTACAAAGTATTTGAATTTTTTAAATATTAGTTGCGGATTGATGGTTGACTGTAGAGAATGATTGAAGAGAAAAATGGTTGGGATGATCAGGCAAAAAAAGGAAAAATAAATAAGTATATTTATTTTTTAGTTTTTGTGTTTAAGGCCCAAAGTTCATGCCTTCATCAGGGTTTCGAAAAAAAAACAGATGGGAATAGGTATGAGAAACTATTAACATTAAAAAAAAAAAAAAAATTATAGGTAGGTGAAAAGTATAGTCTATAAAATGTAGGTAGAATAAACTTAAAATAAAATAAAGTAAGTGAAAATATTACAATCTGTCAAAATTAAGGACATTATAATAGTGTTCAGAGAGCAAATTCACACTCTGTTTACAATAAATAATACAGAAAATAATAATACTAAAAGTAAATGTATATAAACAAAAGAACTAAACTAATGAAAATAACAACTAAAATACATGCATACTATACAATAAGAATAGTAAAAAAGTTAAGGGTAGAAAATAGCGGAAACAAAGTAAGGATATATAACATGAAAGATAGGTAACAGAGCTAGGAAATTATGAATAAAATAATAACAGTAACAGAGAACTAAGAAATAAATAATAACGGCAACAAAGTAGAGACTAATAAAATAAACAAAATCAAAATAACATAAGAAATGATAAATGAATTAACAGCGAAATGTAATGGAATGTATGAGATAAAATTAAAAAACGTAAATGTTGACAATAAATAAATGGGGTGACATAGTTGCTAAAACATGATGTAATAGTATGCTAATTTTTAGATTTTTTTTTTCACTGATCACCCTAACCATGTTTTAATATTAAATCGTTTCAAATACGAAATACCAAAAGTATCTTGTATTTTAATTAAATAAAGTACAAAATACTTACATCTCATGAGGTGGTGCTTTATAAATAATTTCTTTAAATATAATCTTAATTTTTTAAGAAAAGGTGTTATGAAGTTAGAAGATGATTTAAAAAAAAAATGTATAAGATATAAAAAATCATTATAAAATAAAAGCATGTTTTTTTTTTTTAACTAAACGTCTGAACCTACACATAATTTAACAAATTTAAGTTAGTTTAACAAAACATGCTATTTTATCCTTTGACCCTAGATTTCTGCATAATTATTTCAAGGCTGATAAATTTGATGACAAAAGATACCTAATTCTATTTCAAATTCAACACAATGGATATCGAAAAATGTCTAAGCACATTTTCACATGGAACAATTCTCGGGTAAACGATCAGCTTTAGTACATTACTTCAAAGGGAACTAAACTCAATTTGGTAATTTATTTTGTGTACTTAAAACACCATATAAGATACTTTTTTTTTGTATTTCAGTATCCTAAAAATAAAATACAAATACTTTATCTTTATTTTATATTTTAAAAAGAAAATACAGTTACAGTGAATGTACTTTTTGTTTTTAATTTGTAAAAAAAAATATTTTTTTTTTTTAATTTTAAAGTTTTTCACATGAAATAATGGTCTATAGCTCTGCTATAGACGGACAAAAAGAAAAATTTAATTTGTTTAAAATAGTGCCCAGTAATACATTGAGTCTAAAACTAAAAACATTAGAAATATATTTAAAATTGTTCAATAACATACAGTACAATATAACTCATGTTATGATAACAGGAGTTTATAACAACGAACTATTTTTGAAAAATATAGTATATATTTAGTTGATTATATTTTAAACTAATTATATACAAAATTGAATTTGTAAAATTTTATAATGTTTTTGGGGAACTGAAAAAATAGAATAAGGCGGTAAAGATTACGTACCCAGTGTTATCGGAAATCGGAGCTTCATTGAATTCCAAGTCTTTCTCGTTATATCTAGAAATTTCTTCTTGGGAGTTATGTGACTTGGTCAGTTACAAATATTAATTTAAAAAATTCGATATTATCCCTGAAAAAAATAGTTGAAATTTTTATAATATCTGATTCTCTGATATTGGAAACGGTTCTATAAAAATAAATTTCTTGGTATTGGATAACAATATTTGAAATAACTTACCGTCTCTCGTTATTACTATTAATAAAAATGACTAAATATAGACTATATTTTTAACATATTTTAGTTATAAAAAACCGAAAAAATGTGTTTTATCCGGTTGAAAATTAATTTATGAAAAAAAAAAAAGAAAAGCAATAATAGAGATCTGGGTAAAAAGTACAAGTTGATTTTATCAAATATCAATGTATGTAATTTAAATATTTATATTTTGATAAAGCATGCTCTATTTATCAAATAAAAATATTTTAAAAGTTAATTTAATACAAGTTTCGTAATGATTTATTGTCATGGTTCATCATCTTTGCTGAAAACACTGATATTTTGAGATAACAGAATTTACAATCATATATATATATTTTTTTAAAGTTGTGGCAAATCTTAGTTTATTATGTGGCAAACCTGAATTTAATTGATATAGGATTAAATTTTAACAAACAAACTTGTTTCAAAACGGTATCTGAAGTTCAGTTGGAGGCTGATATTTATTTATTTTTCGTCTCTTATAATGAAAATCTTTCCAATAACAATACCATATTCGATCACAACAGTTCTTTTTCATTTTGTTTTTACGCCAACGTTTCAGCCCCCAGCCAATTATTGTCAAGGGAAGAACCCTTTAACAAATAAAACAATCATCACAGCCTTGTTATATTTGCTAGTTAATTATTTTCATTTAATACCTTATTTTACGTACCTATTATAATAATTAAAAATCATTATATACTGGTATATATATATATATATATATATATATATATATATATATATATATATATATATATATATATATATATATATATATATATATATATATATATGGGGCTGGGGTAGACTTGCAGGCTTTGCAATAGTTAATCAAAGTTAAGCAACGACGAGACGATCATGGCTAGGATGGGTGCCCGTCCAGCAAGGAAAGCCACGCTGCCCGAGATTCCTCTCACCCTCCCCTCTCCCCCCCCCCCCCCCGGGGGACCACACTGGATGTCAAAGATCTTCATGGTCTGCAGCGCCAATGGAATATATATATATATATATATATATATATATATATATATATATATATATATATAACTACTTAATTCCTGGAAAAGCTTTCGGTGAACTGCACCATATTCATATATATAATATAACACATTATAATCATTAAATTTAACAATTAATAATACATAATGTTACAATTTTTTTACACCATAATTTTATCAATACGAAGCAATTATTAATTACTTAAGTTAAATATACTTTTTAGTTATCGCTTCCTAAAACAGAAAAATAAGAACAGAAACCTTGAATTTTCCATTTTTCTGCAGGATATAGGAACAGTGTTTATATACACTTTTTTACTTTCCTACCTGTAATAGGTAAGGAAAGTATCGCAATCGGGTCGAATTTCCGATATGCGGTTTTCTATGGATCTATACGTTTCAGAGCCCCCTGAGTCCGAAAAAACACATTTTTAGCCATTGATCTGTCTTTCTTTCTGTCTGTCTGGTAGTCTGTCTGTCTGAGCCAAGATTTTCTCGGGGACTACTGAACCGATTTTGTTGCTTTTTTATTTTTTATTTTTTAGGGTTTTGACTACTGACGCCTACGACAGAAATTCGGTGCTCCATGCTCAATAGCAATACCTCAGAGCCCCTGGAGTAATACAGGGTAATGAAATTCCCTACAAAACTATATATAAATCGATCATTTTGGACAACTATTAACGAAGTTACAGCTATTCAATTTCCAATGTAAGGTTACGTGTTCACATCCTGCTGTCAAAAAGGGGTGGATGAGAGTAAAAAGATGACTAAGTGTAAGTAAGAAAATCTGTTGCCCGCATCACACAAGCTTCACTATTTCCTCTAATTTTAACAGAAATTATTGTTTGACAATACTAAGCTATGGGAAAAAGTTTTTGAACAGCAATATTAGTGGGTATTGAAATGTTTACACTGATCTACCTTAAGCATGTGTACATTGCTATAGTTCATCAAATAAATCGTACTCAGATCTTTTCTTTGATCAATTTTCAGGAAAATAAATCTAATTTATAATAAAAAAATAATTTTTTTTTGTTTCTTCATTAACATATGTAAATATATGAAAACGTTTCTGAAATAGGAAGAAAAATCGTGTGAGTAGATACACCAGATATTTTTGTAGCTTTTGAGGTCTCACCCCTTTAAATATTTCTCCCAAATTACAGGACACTTTGTATAGTTTAGATTATTCCAATTGCTATCGTCTTGATTTCTTATTCCTAAAATCCTTATAATTGAAATGGAGTAATGAGACTGTCGTATGGTATCTGACACAAACAATTAGAAATATTAAACAGTCTAAAGCATCCTTAATATGAAATTTATACGACAAACCAGGGTGATATAAATTACTAACAAGTCTGTTAAATGTTAATGTTAGAACAAGACAGTTAAGTAGAAGTGAAGTTTGTTGTCGGAAGTCTAGGCGTAGTCGGTGGCTAGGCATGTGTTCAGCCAGAGAGAGCAGTTAAAAGTTTCAAGTGTCTGTTCCATTATTCAGTTGAGGCCCTCCACCAGCCACAATCCTATCTACCTCCTACGCTCTTCAATAACTCCTTCCTCGTCCCTCCAATTAGTTTTTCATGTGATATAGTTATATTCATTACCATTACTTAAGCGCATTTTTCATACTATCAAGAAAAATATGGCTGACTCGTTATTTTAGAGATCGATATAAACTGTGCCCCAGCTCTTTATGGCCTAACGCTGTAGGATGATTCTAGACAAAATTTCAGACAAAAAAGTTTAGATGATGCATAGGCCGATTCCGAAAGAAAAAGATGTTATACCAATTCTGTGTTTCTTTTTAAAGGTAGTCACGGTTTTTATTTAATAAGAAGGAATTTCTCAAAATATGTTCAAGGTAATTAAATCCTAAGTACACCGCTGTATAGTAGACAATTTTTTTTTTTTTTTTAAGAAACAGTGATTAAATTTACTTTAGTAATTGATAGTAAAACATCTATATCGACATCTACAAATTTGTTTCTGAATTATCGATCTGTTTCTACGAAGGATTTTGGATTGTAAGGATTGGATACGAGAGGAGTTCGATGGTTTAGTGGAGCCCGATAGCTCAACTTGTAAGTCAAAATAGGCTTATTATAGTCATGTATACGAGTCTGTTGTAATTAATTGGAAGTTTAGAGAGTTTGTCTAGTAAGTGCTGAAGTAATCGGAAACGTCGAGCGGTTTCTTGTAGTTTCAGTCTGGTAAGAAATAATATAAAAGATGAGATAACGGTTACATAAACATAACAATTATAAAAAAATAACAAAAATCTAATGATATATTTTATTTTATAAATAAATAAAAAAGATAAGTATACAAAAAGTAAAAATAAAATTTACATAAAACGTATATAAATAAAAGATAACAGATATAAATTTTTATTTATATACTTTTTTATAGTTATTAATTATTGAAGAGTTTTTTTTTATTAACTATTTTGTTAATTAATTTTTACTTTTATATACTTATATTTTTTTTTTATTCATGACACAAATACATTGTCTTAGCGTTTTGTTATGTTTTTATTATAGTTATCTCATATTTAACTTTTATCTTTTATATTTTCTTATTTACATAATTTTATATTCATCAGTTTTCTGATGTGATTTTTTATTTATTTTTTTTAAATTGTCAGATCTTATTATGGCCCATATGACTGGATCGAAATTTCGGCAAACTCGATAAACATGATTATTGACTGCGTATCCTGACAATATTTCATCCTTGCTCGTTATTCTGATATTTCAGATCTTTCTATATTTTCTTTAATGCCATTATTTACTCGGACCTGTGCGGGTAGATGGACGGATTATCCCTCGGGGTAAGCAACCTATTCTAGAGTTGGGAAGTCGATATTCGTTTCACGGGTTCCCTACGAAATACCTCTAGCCGGATCCAAACCATTTCTATTCTAAATCAGGATTTGCTGCCACTGTAGTTTTGTCCAAGACGGGTTCTCTCGGTGGTTCGTCAGAAGAGAAAACATAACAGTATCAAATGTTTGCTCTAGTTTCTGAGAAATAATTTTAATAAAATATTTTTTAAAAATCAATGAAGTTTTTAAAAACTGTTAAAATCTGACTTTTACTAAAAATTATTTAAAAAACAAAATACAGTGTGTGGTTAAGGCCGCACGGTAGAAGTGAAAACATTGACAAGGAGTTATAATATGAAATAATTTTTTTTGTTTATTTGTTCTATATTGACAAATTAATAATATTAACAATATATACCATTGTAATTGTGTATAAATATGTATACAGTCACATACAATGAGACATCAATTAGTAAAGACGATTATGCAGTATTGTTTTTTTTTTGTGTGTGTGTGTGTGTGTATTTTTATAATACTTCTATAGCTGGGGCCAGTCACTTTGTCGAATGCAACAGAAAATCGATACGAATAGCTCAATTTATTATTTTTACTGCTTATTTTATTTTATTTATTTATGTAGAAATATAACAATCTGTCACACAGACAATAATTATAGTGAGATATGAACACATTCACACCATATATACAGAAAACATAAAATAAACAAAAACAAAATAACAACTGAATAATCATCAATAAGTATATTCAATAAAAAAATGAAAAAAACTTAAAGATAAGTAAATTAAAAACAAAAAAACAAAGTCATACCTATATATAATATATACAATCAGGCAGGGAACTCCAAGCCAGACTTCTTCCCCGGACCATAGAAAGAAAAGCAGGACTCCAAGAGATCCCTGTGCTACTCTCAACCGCGTCATTGGTGCTAAAGCCAGTGGAGTTTGAGCGAGAGCTCTTTAGCCACATTCACTCATGTCTTGAGTGGAGAATCTGGTCATTGCCAGAAATCTAAGATATATACTTCAAAATATCTCAGAGCCACTGCCGCTTCAACCTTCGAGAAGAATCGTAGGAATGAGTGGAACTATATAGGGATTGTGCAAAGGGATTTGGATGATTTTTAAAGTTCTGATGGAATTAGGAAAAATTTTCAGGGAAAAGATCTAGGACAAATGGGATATTAAGGTCATTATGCAGGGTTTTATTGGTTACATAGAACGGAGCATCGACTATTGTTCGGAGGACTTCGGACTAAAAGGACTGGATGCGTTTGATGTTAGAAACTTTTGCTCTACCCCACAGTTCAAGTCCGTAAGTCCAAATAGGTTTCAGTATTGCCTTTTAGATCAGTATTTTGTTTTCAATAAAAAGTTGAGATTTTCTAGTCAGTAGTCTCTATAGTTGGCCATATCGTCTGTTAAGTTCTTGTCTTTTATTGCGGCATACTTGAGGTGACGCCGAATTAGATAGTCGGAAAGGGAAAAAAGAGAAAAAGATGGATAATTCAAAAACCAATTTACAGATGGAGATATAGACTTTTTTGCATTTAGTAAGTGAGGAAAGTATTGCGATAGAGTAAAATTTCCGATATGCGGTTTTTGACAAATCCATACGTTTCAGAGAAGCCTGAGCCCAAAAAAAAACATTTTCCACCATTGATCTGTCTGTCTGTCTATGCCACGATTATCTCTGGAACTATTTATTTTATTTTAAAGGGTTTTGACTACTGATACCTGTGACCCAAATCGGGTGCTCCTTGTTCAATAGCGGCTGCGCGATAAAAGAAAAACATATTTTTTCTCAAACGGCTCTAATGATTTTTATGAAACTTTAATATAATTTCCTAATTAATGTCCTTTCAATTTTCGTACATGAATTGAATTCCCGAAAAATTTCAGGAAAAATTTATAAGCGAAAGAAAAATGTTTTGGGATCTAACTCGCTAAGTATATATTTTATCGTAAAATGTATATAAAAATGTTTTAAAGGTATTTAAATTACCTACAAAACAAAAAAAAATCATTGGAATCGAACGATTATTAGCTATGATGTAGCGTATTCAATTTTTTACACATGTTTTACATTGCTTTAGTTTGATACATTTAGGAAAATAAATCTAATTCAATTTTTTTTTTTTGTTTCTTTACGGACATATTTAAAGATATAAAAACTTTTCTGAAATAGATAGGAAAGTCGTGTGAGTGGACACACCAGATTTTTTTTTTTTTATGGTTTATTAAAACAATTATCTGTATCGGCAGCTGCAAATTGGATTCTCAATTATCCACCCTTTTCTATTTTTTCTCTTTCCGACTCTCTGACTCGGCGTTATGTCAAAATACAATTTTAAATTGTAGCTCATTACAAAGAATATGAAATGCTGAACGTTCATCTCGCCGTTTACAGTATGTCGGTTTGACTTATAGTTTCTGAGATATCATAATGAAAAAAATTGTGGAGTAGAGCTGACTTGACCCTAAAGAGCGTAGTAACATAGCCAACCACGTCGGCTCAGTCTCATATAATGTCCACAAAAAAAAAGTGTATTAACTGCGCCTAAAGAAATTTTCACTTCAAAAGTACAGTAACCATGATTTAATGAATAACATAAACAAAAGAAAAATTGTTTAATTTTTTTTCTTTATTTTCTGTTGGCATTTACAGACCATGTTCATCTTTTGCCGCCTTAACAAGCCTTCTCCATCTCTACCTGTCTTGTGCTATTTCTTTCCATTTATCTGCACTGTTGCATCTTTGTTTATTCTATCTATCCATCTGCTTTTTAGCCTTCCACGTTGTCTTTTGCCTTCTATTGAGGCATTCATTGTTACGTAGAAACTTCCAGATGGCTACGATCTACATCTTAACCTCCGTGCCTTCGTATCATTGGATATTAATTGACCAGTTTCTGTAAACAGTTCTTTATTGGTCTTTCTTCCCAATGTGTTGGTACTCATTCCGGCTATCGTGCGGAGGATTTTCCTCTCAAACCTTTCAACACCTTTTTCTAGGGTACTGTTAGGTATAAAAATCTCTCAGCCATATATTATAACTGACCTTATCATTGCATTGTACACCCTTAATTTGAGATTTCTTGAGATTTTTCGGGTTTTCAATACATTTGAGAGGGAGAAGAAAGCTCTGTTTGAGCTGGTCTATTTCTGCCCCTTGGTCATTCATTGAGGTTATTGTGGAGCCGAGTTATTTGAATTTGTATACACTCGGGAATGATTTTTTTTTCTACGCAGATCCTGTTATTGAGATGGAATTTTCGGCTTATTATCATATATTTTGTTTTTTCTTCATTTACTTGTAGGTCATTTCGCTCTGCCTCTCTTATCAGTATTGTAGCCAGTTTTAATGCTTTTATCACTATGAAATTTATCAGTGAGAAGTAGGAAATAAAGGAATAGGTAGTGAATTATGCAGCTATAAACGATAAAACAACTCTTTTACTAGATCGTAAAGTACATGAAAGACTTATGCTGATTATTCTAGATAGTTAAATAAGCACTAAGCACTTCTTATACTGATATTAAAATTATTACATTTCTAGGATTTTATGATAAGGAAAAAGATATGTAGTTATCAAATAAACATTTTCAAACCTCCCCTTCGCCCTAATCTATCTCTAAATACATACGCTAGGATTTTCTCCCAGGCAGGGAAAGCTTAATTTTGGGCCCCCTTCTTCCATTCTCTTACCCTCCCCTCCCCCCGTTTAAATATATAATCAGATACTGTTTTATTTGATATCTTATTATTCTTAAACATTTACGAACAATAAGTATTATGTGTTATTTTAGGTATTGTGAAAAATTCAAGTTATATATATATATATAATATATAATATATAATTTATATATATATATATATATAAATATATATAAGTTATATAATATATATATATATATTTATATATATATATATATAACCGTCATGATATATATATATATATATATCATGACGGTTCAATGGACCTTAATATCCTTCTTGGTCATATTATTATTAAAATAATCTCTCGGGGCTATGTTCAAAATGTTTCCTTCAAAGTACATTTGATTACGTACATTGGACAATAATTACCGGCCTCTCGTTGTTGGTAGGAATAAAATTTGGATATATTTAAACTATGAAAAGACTTGGTAAATTTGATTTTCTTTTTTTTTTATGTTTATTCATTGATATTTACAGCTGTATTATAAAAAATAAAATTAGTAAATGTGCACTCAGGAATATAATAACATGAAATCTCTTGTAGAGAAACTACACACTGAGAGCACTCAAATAATAAATTTACACAAGAAGGCCACCTTCATTTCAGACGTCTCGGAAAGTTATCAGGAATCGAGGAGGAAGCAAGGTTTGAAACGAGAGGGTTCGGATGGTTCTGCAGTTTGTTATGGATGGATAGGTATCTGGATTGGGGCAAATCGGAAACATGTGGAACATTGAGGTCTTCATGGATGATTTTATTTGTGACAAAGTAAGGAGCGTTGAGGATTTTACGAAGGATTTTGGATTGTAAGGATTGGATACGAGAGGAGTTCGGTGGTTTTGAGGAGTCCCAAAGCTCAATTCCGTAAATCCAAATATGTCTTATCATTGTAATATATAATATTTGTGATTGATTGAAATCTTAAAGCGCTTGTGTAGTAAATGTTGGAGTAGTCGGAAACGTAGAGCGGTTTCTTGTCGTTTCAGTCTTGTATGGAGATTCCATGTGAGTCGAAACTTGAAATAAATTTTCCGAAACTAAGAGAGCAATATACCTTTAGAAAGGTAAAGATTTTACAAAATTTAACATATGAAAGCGTAGAATGTAAAGGAAATTAACGAAAAATTAGTAATTGTAAATTATTGCTAGTTTTGTATTATTATATGGGTGGTCGAGCGAGTTAAGAAGCCTGCAAAAATTGTATATCAAGTGTTCAAATCCCGTTCGCGAGAATTAGTAACTTACCGAAAAAATAATAATAAAACAATAATTAATTATAAATTAAAATAATTAAGTGCAGGCTCCCTACTAGACTACTTCGACCACTACGACAAGGGTTCGATTCCCGCATGGAGACGGTAACGTCCCCCTACCCTGAGATTCATAGGGAGGTGAGGGACCCTTGTGTCTTAAAGTCATAGCTCCAGGTTCTCCAGGTTACGAGTTGGGTATAGGACTATAATCCCCTATTCCATAAAAAACTGGGTGGAAGATTGAAGCAAAAGATTGCCGACCATCCTGCTGGAAATTTCCTGATGAAAAGGGAATGAAATGTGATCGCGTCTGGTTAGTAAAAAAAACGTGCATCTTGAAGAATAGAGGACAAAACGGACATTACTGTAGCCTATAACAACACCAAGCTGCTTCAGCTTTTATACTCTGATGATACGATGACTCATGACTTAAAAAGTCAACAAAAGAAAAAAAAAAAAAATTGGTATTATTTAATCGAAAACAAAATACAACACTGATGTACCTATTTTTTGAACAATGTTCTTATTCGTAGAAGACTTTATTCGTATAATAATATTATTTTTCGTTTCATTTCAAAATGTAAAGTTTATTTATTTATTTTTGTTTTCAGTTTTATAAAGAAAAATAATGCATGGAACTATCTTACATTACATCAATTTTTGTACGTCTGCACTAAGTATAATTCTTAAAGTTTATTTATTTTAAAAAGTAATTAATTTAAAAAAGTAGAGTGGAAAGTTAAAGTTTTGTAGTGTGCGTTACATGATTTACTTTTTATTCTTTTTTTGATTGAAAAGTTATTAATATTTCATCGTTAAAAATAGATAACTCGTTCTGGATACTGGTTTCATTCATAACGTCCATAAAGCCTTGACAAAATTTGACGTTTACAGAATTGAAACATGCATTATTATAGTGAAAAATCCCAAGTTTAAAGAGTCTTCAAGCCTATTACTGTTATTAATATAATATTACTAATACTATATATAAGATACATTTATATAAATACATTTATATAAATACATATATATAAATATATATATATATGTATGTATGTATGTATGTTAGGGTGTCCCGTAAATATAGGGAAACATTTAAAAGGATGATAGACATTAGGATATACAAAAAAAGTTCATATAAACAATTGCCCAATTTGCAGTAAAAAAGTAGGGAATTTAAGATTTGTGTGTTTTTAAGTTATGCAGATTTTTTTTGTTGAATAGGAAACAATAACTAAAATATAATTTTTTTTAAGTGTAAGTAGATTTCGTCATTGTTGAAACCGTTTAAAGAGGCCTATTGAGCGACTAAACTGAGCTAAGTTCCGTTTTAAAAAAAACATAAATTCTTTGTGATTTTTTTTTTATCGCCCTCCAACTGTACTACAGTGATCCCACTTTAAGAAAAACCTTTTAGTTTTAAGTTGAAATTATCAGGAAAAATTTTTGGATTCACCTCAAGTTGTGTAAAAATTTAAGTGATTCGATATCCTGTCATCTAAAAGTAACCATGTTTTCAGCAAAAATTACTACAATAAATTATTGCAAAGCTTTTATTACTTATTTTTCATGATCTGGGAAGTATGATAGTAAGTATAAATGCATTAATAAACTTTTAATTAAAAAAAAAAATTTGACAATAATGTTTTTTCGAATATTTGTCATGTAAACTGATAATGGACTGTTTTTTTTTTAATATCCCTATTATATAGATATTGATCCATGTTTATAAGTGACCTGATATTTTTTTCTAATCCTAATACTTACGTTTCAGATAAAGAAACCTGCTAATTGCTTGAATTTTTTTTTTGGAATCAGGAACCTTTAGGTGGATTATTGATTTCACATTTTTTGCATGCGACTCTACAGCATCTCTGTTTATTCGATCTATCCCTCTGATCGACGTGGTTCCGTGACAAATATTGGGTCATTCGTTGATGTGTAGACGCATCCTCATGAATATAATATATATGCGCGAGTATATATATATGTATTTAAACATGCCTTCCTAACTTCCAGTTAAGTTTCCCGTATTATAAGTTATTCTTTAAATGCAGTGGATTTTGTGGGGGTGTCGATGCTCTCCTACCAACACTATACCCTTAAATTTACGCCCGATGAAAAATTCATCCCCACCTACACCATCCACTCAGCTGTTGTAAATTTAATGTAGCTCTCAGAGCCCCGGCACTTTGTGGCTACTTTACCACCGAGGATCATTACTTTAGGGGCCTAGCAACGCGCTTTGTAGATAACGGTAATGTACTTCCTTTTTTTTAAGAATTGGATTTCTCAGCTTACATTCATTATTAAGAACAAGATTTTCTTTTTCCACCTTTAAGTGATAGTTATTACATTCTAAGTTCTGAAATATTCGAGAAGGAGGGTACCAAAATACATTAAAAATTGGCAAAATAATCCATCAATAAGATCAAACAAGTACAACAAAATTATTACTAATAACTGCCTATTTCAATTCTTAATTGAAAAATATTACAATCTGTCACATCTAAGGACAACAGTAGTAGTGATAGATAGAGTAGCTCATTCACACTTTATATACAATAAATAAACAGAAAAAAATAATAATCTTTTTTTTATATTTCTTAATGATATTTACAACTGTACTAAAGAAATATATTTACTAAATTTGAACATATGGATATAATGACGTGAAAACACTTGTTGAGAAACTACCCTATGGAAGCACTCTAATGATATGTCTACATTAGGAGATCACTGGCCATCTTCTTTTCAGACACCTCGGAGGGTTATCAGGAATTGAAGAGGAAGCAATGGTTAGAAACGAGAGGGTTGGGATGATTCTGAAGTTTGTTATGGAAGGATAGGTATCTGGATTGGGCCAGATCTGAAAAATAAGAAACATTGAGGTCATCATGGATGGTTTTATTTGTAACATAGTAGGGAGCATTGAGGATTTTACGAAGGATTTTGGATTGTAAGGATTGGATACGAGAGGAATTCGATGGTTTAATGGAGCTCAACTCCGTAAGTCCTTATTATAGTCATGTATATGAGTCTTTTGTAATTAATTAAGTTTACCGCGTTTGGCTAGTAAGTGCTGAAGAAATCGGAAACGTCGAGCGGTTTCTTGTCGTTTCAGTCTGGTATGAGAATAATAATACTAAAAGTAAATATATATAACTAAAAGAAACTAAACTAATCAAAATAACTTCTTAAATACTCACATGTTTTTATAAATTATTTACGAAATTCATTCACTCAAGATCTCTGTGACAAAGCCTCCTCCTCCCCCCCCCCTCCCGATGCAAGGAAAGGCAGGATCCTAATAACTGCCATAAAAAAAAATAAAAAAAATAAAATTCGTATATAAATAAATTTAACAATATTTAAAAAAGTTTATATATTTACCTAATTACAATTTTTACCTAAAATGTTCAAACACTGCACTGTATTCTCGAGTTACATACTCGAGCAAAAAAATATAAATAATTTAAAATTAAACCAACAAGAGCAAATCGGGCTTTATTTTCTCTTTCGAATTTGATGAAATTCCAAAAAAAAAAACTCGTATTAAGGGCATACAATGTTCTGATAAAGCCAGTTCCAGGACGTTTGAGAGTCCTGGAAAACAACTAGTACTCCAAAAAGAATTATTGAATGAAAATTTTTTTGCTCGATAATCGGATCTAGTTGGGATCAGTATTGATAGATAGAAATAAAGCTTTATTTCATATTAATCTTACATATTCCTTTTTTTTTAACAAATCCTTTTTTTATCTGGCAATGATATTGAACCGGCAACTGGAGTGGCCCTAAAAATACACACAATGAAAAGAATTATAATAATAAAACAAATAAAAACAATAAACTTTGGAAACAATAAACAGCCTTTTGTTATTGAATAATATATAAAACAACTTAAAACGAACCCATACATATAATCTAAATAAAATTTAATTTGTCAAAAAATAAGAAATAAATAATTTTGGGTCATAACCTTTATCTTATACTTTCTTTTCTTTACATATAACTAAAGAATGTTATGTGTTGTATTGTTGAATTAAAAATATTCTATATTTATAAGAAAATATATGATATATATATATATATATATATATATATAAACTGCTCCATTCTTTTCCACTGAGTATGTATATAAGTTCATTGCTGTTTACGTTTTTTTCCTTAGAATATTTGATTCTATATTGCTGTAAAATCGGACAAGTTGGGATCAATATAATATCGAAAGAAAGAAAGGAGAAATCCTCCTATGTGTATTCTTATATATATATATATATATATATATATATATATATATATATATATATATTCTTTCTTTCGATAAATAAAAAGCTACTTACAGAAACTGTTCAATCAATACCTCATGATATGAAGGCAAGGAGGTAAACATGGGCGTGGCATGTAGCTCGGAGCAATCCATCAGAAAGCCTCTACACAGCAATGAATGTCTCAATAGTAGGAAAAACACCACTTGGAAGGCCAAAGAACAGATGGATAGATCGAATCAACAAAGATGATACAGAGCTGAATTCGGATAACTTGAAAGAAATAGCTCGCAATAGGCAGAGATGGAGAAGGCTGGTTAAAGTGGCATAGTATCTCTATGGTCCATATTGCCAATATAAATATAAATATAAAGTTTAAAGATGGAATATTATTCTTCAATAAGGAATCATTTCGAGCCTTTAGCAGTTATTGTTTATTTAAGGCCAGCCGCGTGCGTGATGCTTCACCAAAACATATGATATTCCGGTAACCCAGGGTAACTTAAGGTTCACTTCTGTCATACAATTATTTAATTGAAGAAGAGTTAAAGATATATACGTTTGAGTTATTACATTTCCTTGAATATAAAAAAGGGGACCAATCAGCATTTTGAAATTTTTTTTCATTTATTGGTTTACAACTTCAAAATGGTGTTTCGTAGCAATTTTTACTCTCCTACCTATAATAGGTAAGGAAAGTATTGCGATCGGGTCAAATTTCCGATATGCGGTTTTCGACGGATCTATACGTTTCAGAGCCCCCTGAGTCCGAAAAACACATTTTTAGCCATTGGTCTGTCTGTGCCAAGATTTTCTCGGGAACTAGTGAACCGATTTTGTTGCTTCTTTTTTTTTATTTTGTAGGTTTTGACTACTGATGCCTGTGACACAAATTGGGTGCTCCATGCGCAATAGCTGCTGCGCAATAAATGAAAAACATGTTTTTCTATAGACTTTAACGCTGAAAAGGCTCTGACGATTTTGATGAAACTTGCCTATAATAAAGGACTAATTCCTCGAAAAAAATCAGGAAAAAAAGTTATATAGAAAAGAAAAACGTTTAGGGGCCTAACTCGCTAAATATATATTCTATGGTAAAATTTATAATAAAACTTTTGAAAGGTAATTAAATTACCAACAAAACAAAAAAAATCATCGGAATCTAACCAGTATTAGCGAAGATACAGAGTATTGTATTTTCCATACATATTTTAATTTATTACTTTCCTACCTTTTAATAGGTGAGGAATGGCTATATGCGGTTTTATGTAATTCAATTTCTTTTGTTTCTTTATGGACATATGTGAAGATATAAAAACTCTGAAATAGGTACGAAAGTCGTGTGAGGGGACACGCCCATTTTTTTTTTCATGAATTGAGCACATCAAATAATGTGTAGAATGAGTAACTATACTATAAATTCTGTAAAGGATTATGTTGGAAATGGACGTTAGAAATACAATGTTTATTTACTTTTTCTTGATCCCGAATCTATTTTTAAATTATACAGGTTTATCTAATATAAAATAAACCATTTTTTGAGACCCAAAGCCAAGTGTTTTTCTAAGCATCAGTAGAATCAAATTTGACGACTGGCATTTAGCAGGCATATTTTTTTTTTTTTTTATGGTTATGTGTTACCTAATTTATAATATTTTCATATTATATTTTTGTTGACGTTTCGGCCCGATGTTCAGGCCTTCATCAGGGATAAGAAAAGACAAGACAATACATATGAAACTAGTAAACTGTAGAATAATAATATGTAGGATGAAGTTGGGATATATAACATAACGGTGAAAAAAGTAAATTTAACGAAACTAAAAGATAAATAAATCGTATATTATAAGATAAAGGCTTGAATTCATCTTTTAGTTTCATTTTTCCTCATTTACCTTCCTACCTTTATGTTCTTTTCCATAGCCAGTCCACTATGTTGTTTATATTGATAGATGTACTCATTAAATCTTATTTTATATACGCTTTTATGCATGATTTGATAGATTTTATTGTACCATATTTATTCTATTTACATCTTACAACTTATTTTCTTTATATAACTTCATCTTTTCTGTGTTTTACATCTTATTCTATATCTTTCTCAAATCCTTTTAACATACTAAGAAATAAACTTTTAGCAACTTCTTCGTCCCATTTATTTTATATTTAACACTTACGTTTTTTGTTTCTTAATATTCCATTACGTTTTCTTGTTAATTCAATTTTCATTTCTTTGCTAATTTCATTATGTTGTTACAGTTATTTTATCATTTTTTAATTTTATAAGTTCCTAACTCTATAATTATTATTATTTATTTCATAGTTGATTGTAAACCTATTACTTCCTGTCCTATAGTATCCTTTAATAATACCCCACTTATCCCTGTTGAAAAAATCCGATACCTAGGACTCCACCTGGACAAATTTCTCACTTGGAATCTTCATACGAGATTGAAACGACAAGAAACAGTCGACGTTTCCGCTTACTCCAACACTTACTTGACAAACGATCTAAGCTTCCAATTAATTACAAAAGACTAACATACATCACTATAATAAGACCTATTTGGACTTACGGAGTTGAGCTATGGGGCACCACTAAACCATCGAATTCCTCTCGTATCCAATCCCTACAATCCAAAATTCATCGTAAAATCCTTAATGCTCCTTACTTTGTCACAAATAAAATAATCCATAAAGACCTTAATGTTCCATATGTTTCCGATTTGGCCCAATCCAAATATCTATCCTTCTATAATAAACTTCATAACCATCCGAATCCTCTGGTTTCTAACCTTGCTTCCTCTTCGATTCCTGATAAGCCTGCGAGGCGTCTGAAAAGAAGAAGGCCGCGTGATCTCCTTTTGTAGACATATTATTAGAGTGCTACCAGTGGGTAGTTTCTCAACAAGCTTTTCCATGTGATTATATTTCTGAGTACACATTTGCTTGATGTATTTATATTAATGCAGTTGTAAATATCATAAATAAAATTTTTAAAAACAAAAAAAGACATCAAAGTTCCTAACTATGTTACCGTTATTATTTTCTTTATAAGATCCTGACCTTTTTCACCATTATGTTATATATCCCTACTTTATCCTACACATTATTTTTCTACCGTTTACTAGTGTGACCGCTTATCCGAACCAACTCTTCCTCGTGATTTTTTCATTACTTCCATTTCTTATTGGGTACTGGCATTTAGTATTCCTGTGGATTCATATCAGCATACTTCTATTTTTTAGATTCTTTTCAAAGAGATTGTTTAAAACTTTTTACAATAATTATATAGTCTCATTGTTGACTAAATTCAAGTATCACATGGTGCTCAACGGGGAAATGGAAGATCCTCTCTCTCATAATAAATAAAAACATTTTTTTGTTCCTTGGTAATATTTGCTTCGGTGAGCTGCATGATGTGTGCTAAATTCTAATGAGGCTGTGGCGACCCAGAGTGTTAAAGCGTTGCCTGCATTAACATTCTGGAGTCTAATCCGGTCTGGGCGGGTTGAAATTTATTTTGCGGCTGACCCACGGAATGAATCTCGAACTTCCCTCCCTGGTTTGAATAGGTTTGGTTGTACCTCTAGAACAAACCTCTCCGCTACTTCCAGTATGCCAATGGCGAGGCACAGTTAATAGTAAACGCACAAAAACAAAATAGGTTGCGGTGCGCACATCCCACAACTTTCCCTTACCATCCTTTTTAAGCAGAAGTAGATATTTTCAGACCAGCCCTTTTTAATTATTTATTTGATTATTATAAATAATTCTTTGCCACGAAATATTTTTATTCGCATTACAGTGCAACTGATAAAGAAGACACTATGTTTATTAATATCTCATTTTAGGTCATTTTATTTGTTTGAGCATTGGTAAATATAAAAATTATAATTTTTTTATAGCTTTAATCTATATGATTAAATATTAAATAATATCAACGCTAGTATTTATGATAACCGCTATTTACTATTACGATCCTAGTTTTCTAAACATGTTTCCCTTTTTTTCCTTTTTATTTTTTAGGACTTGTTTATTGAGAAATATTACAATCCATCTCAAAGGGCATTTATAATAGTGTCCAGAGGTCACAATCTATGTACAATAAATTAGGACAGGAAAATAATATATTTGCAATAAATAAGAATAAAATAACTTAACGATAAATAAATAAAAAACATACATACCTATATACACTATTTACAATCAGGCAAAGGAACTCCGAGCCAGACTTGTTCCTCCAACTGTAGAAGGAAAAGCTCGACTGCAGGAGATCCCTGCACTTCTCTTTCATCCCCGTCACTGGGGTAAACTCGGTGGAGATTGAGGGAGAACGCTTTAGGCACATTCAATCATGTCGTGAGTGGAGAATCTGGCCATTGCCAGAACTCCATTATGTACAAATTACAAAAGTTCGCCGGGCTATTGCCGTTTTAACCTTCTTGAAGGATTATAGAAATGGGTGGTGCTGGATAGGGATTCGGATAAGAGGTAAGGTTCTGGTGAAATCTGGAGAATTTTCTGAGACATGGTCCAGGACAGATGGAATATTAAAGTCATGGTGTAGGGTTTTGATGGTTACGTTGTGAGGAACATCGACTATTGTTCGAAGGACTTTGGACTGGAAGGATTGGATGCGTTTGAAATGTTATCTGTTCCCCACAGTTCAAGACCTTAAGTCCAAATAGGTTTAGGTATTGTCTGGTAGATCAGTATTTGGTTTTCAATAGCAATCTAGATTTTCTATTTATTAGTCTGTATAGTTGGCCATATCGCCGGTTAAGACGATTTTGTTCCTGTCTTTTAAGTCTAGTATGATGGTTACATGTTAGCCGTCTGTCTGAGAGAAAGCTAAGATACCGGACTGTGTTTGTGAAAGAATGCTGGATGTAATTAACTTGTACTGGTGGACAGGAATTGCGTCGGAGTGTAAAGGTAATATGGTTGTATTTTGATTCTTTTACTTTAATGCTCCATTTATTACACCGGTGCTCAATCAGGGAGAGATCTCTTTGAAGGCATAAGGATGCTATATCAGGATCTGAGTTGGATGAAAGAATGACGTTGTCATCAGAAAATCTTGCCGGGAACGTATTGGGATGGACAGAGATATCGGTGGTAAAGGAAGGGACCCAAAACGCTACCTTGAGGAACACCGGCCTCGAATAGATACAAATTTTAAAATATAGTGCCATAGGGGACTCGGAAGGTGCGATCAGAGAGGTAGGAGTCGATGGGTATAAGACTGAGGTATGGGATAAGACTGAGGCAAATTGGTTTCAAGTTTGAAAAGAAGCTCGGCGAGTGTTGCGAACAAAATGCGAACTAATGTGAAGGAAGATTTTGCCTCCTTTATTATATTATCAAACTTTTTTATATTTAATATTTAACCATTATTTATGACAGGTTCATATTTGAATTGGTTAATTATTTCAAATAAAAAAAGTTTAAAGTACTATAGAGGAAGAAATTTTAAAATTTTTCATTTACGCCCTTTTAGCTAGCTAAATACTTAACAATCACAACATGAATTCTTTTTGAATTATCGCCTGTTGACCAAATCCGATACCTAGGACTCCTCCTTGACAAACGACTCACTTGGAATCCCCATACCAGACTGAAACGACTAGAAACCGCTTGACGTTTCCGACTACTCCAGCACTTACTAGACAAACTCTCTAAACTGCCAACTATTTACAAAAGACACATATATATTACTATAATAAGGCCTATTTGGACTTACGGGATCGAGCTTTGGGGCTTTGCTAAACCATAAAATTCCTCTCGTATCCAATCCCTACAATCCAAAATCCTTCGTAAAATCCTCAATGCTCCCTACTTTGTCACAAATAAAATCATCCATAATGACCTTAATGTACCAAATGTTTCCGATTTAGCTCAATCCAGATACCTGTCCTTTCATAATAAACTTCTGAACCATCCGAACCATCTCGTTTCCAACCTTGCTTCCTCTTCTATTCCTGATAAACCTCCGAGGCGTCTGAAAAGAAGATGGCCTCGGGACCTTCTAGTATAGAAATATAATTAGAGTGCTACTAATGGGTAGTTTCTCTTCATGTTGTACATGTCATGTTACTTGTTCATATTTACTTCTTGTATTTATTATTAATTACAGTTGTAAATTTCTTTAATAAAAAAACAAAAAAAAAATAAAATAAAAAAATTATCGCGCATAGTTAGTAACTGTAATCACGTTTCGAGAATATTTATCCGTGAAGGAATCATTGTTCTTGTATATAAGTTTGTTTTGTTTTTTAACAGAAATTCGATGTTCAATGCTACTCATTCATTTTATATAGTTTATTCCAGAGTAATTACCGTTGAAATGGTTTCCCAACTACCTATACAATATAAAAGTTGTGTTATTTAGTTGATCGGAAGCTAAAGACCTAGTTGTTTTTTTGCGATTAGACATCGAAACAAACAAACAATCCTTGTAAAAAAATAACAATAAATCCTGGATCCAACTGTCAAATCTTGATCCAAATTCGGTAATTGTAGCTGACGTAATTCATTGAAATCCATTATTTGTATTAGAATAGTAATACAATTACCTTAAACGTGGAAAACTTCGGGTCAAAATTAAATTTGATTTATATTTCTTAACCAACATTGACATAAAACATGTTTTGAAATTGTTATACAATTATTACTTTACTTTACCAAACGCATCATTTCTATTGAAGTTGATAGTTCATTTGAAATTCGTACAACGATTTTGCAATTCTGCTTCTAGAATGACTGATATAAGACTGGTGTAAAGACAAATGAAGATCCAAGGACAGGGGTATGAATTGATATTGCCGATATTGAAAGGATATTGAATGTCAATACTCTGTGGGAGATGGTTTTAGAAATCCTTCACAGCTGTTGGAAATATTACGCTTTGCACATTTTGCACAATATACTCCAACGCCGTGTATGAGAAGGAGGCGAGATTGATTTAAGCGGAGCCAGAGGAAGGATGATATTTATTGTTGGAGCAAGGACAGGCCAGGCCAATAACTCTACGAAAATAATAAACCCCAAGGCTCCAACGTTTGTACTGTCTATATTTCCACCAGGAGCTACTCTACTCCACTCGTTCTCTCTCACAATATCTTCCTTAATTAACTTAAAGACAAACACGAGTAGAATATACCAAAAGCATCGTAATAAAGATTGTAAATAAAGAATATTGCGATAAATTTTGAACCATAAAGCATTTTACTAGTATTAAGTTGGATGTCTTATTATGATTTTATCAGTTCATTTACAACAAAGAATAAGGAAATATTTGTAATTCTTAACAGTCATTAATCTTAATACTATTACCTATCATATATTTATTACGACAAATTAAAAATGTGTTATTCGTTTTCCGATAAATCCAGTAATACAGAAGAAAGATTTAGCTCAAGAAGAAAAAATTTTAGTCGTTGGTATAGAATATTTTTTATCAAATTATTAACATTCACTTAAAACTTCGTGAATGGATTCATCTTAAAATAATCTACAAATTTTTTTATCAACGAAAATTCTCAGAAACTAAAAACTCATAAATACCCATTTGCTTCCACTTGAATCATAAGATAATTGGGTAACAAATTTGAGAAAAAAGGTAGACTACAAAAATATTGGGCCGATTGGCCTATGTGACCTCGTTATTTTGACATGTTGGATGTGCTAGTCACGTCAAATGGCCCAACTTTTTTGCAAGCCATCTATATTCTGCGATCAAATAATCCCACTATTCTTGTGGCAAGTAAAATGGTGTTCATGAGTTTTAAGTGATTAATCAAACTGACAAAGTGTACCGATGGACTTGAAAAAAAAACCATCTCCGAGGATATTAGTAAATAGATATGTTTTATCTTACTATAAATGGAGTCCTTCTTCTTCCATTTTAGACTAGTTTTTATAATTAAAAAGGTGGCATACAAAATATGGGGCCGTTTGGCCGGTATAACCTCGTTATTTTCACATAATGGAGACATGCCAAACTTTTTTTTAGGCAACTTTTTGTAATCATATTATTTAAAGATTCAAGTCGAAAAGGGATGGATGTTCATGAATTTTTAGTATCTAAGTTTGCTCCAGATTGAAAAGGACCAATTCCGAGAATTTTCGTAAATAAAAAAGCAGTAGGTTACGATGGGATGAAGCTGTTCACGAGGTTTTGGGCGGATGTTAATAATTTGATAAAAAGACATCTGTACCACGGACTATTAAGGTTATTATTGGTTTGGAGATGTTAGGGTAGTCAATATCAAAATAGTAGCCATTGGAAAGATGATATAGAAATTTATATAGGGTGTCTTCAAGGATCGAATTGCCCATAAAATTGCTCCGTTTTATAAGATATAGAATATATGTCTATACTTGTAACTTGATCTAAAGGGACACTCGTCCCAGAATAATAAAATTATTTTCATTCATTCACTACAACATTTCGAGTCAAATTGGCTCATTTTCAGGCGATAAAAAGTTTATTAAATATTTTATAAATGACTAATCACAGAACAGTTTGAATAGGAGAAGGGGATACTTACAATTAGTATCGGGTTTTTTTTTTTTGGTTTTTTTTTTAATTAACATGCATTTAATGAAATGCGAAGAACAGTGTTGTTTTTATATTATTGGTCTAAAAATAAACGGCAATAGATTTTTTGGGGGGCTCAAGGTTTCAATCAAAATCCTATTTTATCCATAAATTTATGATTTGTCAAACAATAAAGCCATAACTTTATTTTTCTTATGAACTCTCTAAGCTGATTGTGTCCTTCACGGTCTTGCTATTTTATTATTTTAGCAATATTGAGTGCCGATCTCTCGATATATTTCCTCCTCTAGTTGCTAAAATGCTTACACGATGTCGCTAGATGTAGCGGATACTCGACTTCGTCCAACAGCTCACAATTTGGTTTCTCTTTTTTTTTTATCATGTTTATGAATTTATTTGTATTTTCATGACTGGATCTCAACCTGGTAAGATTTATCACCTCATTTCTTTCCAAACAAATTCCAACGGAGGCAAACCACGGTTTAAAATACATTTTTGGATGGATTAAATACAGATGTCTCCTTTTGCTATGAGACTCCCAGTCATATAAATACTGTCGCTTATTATAAATTTCTTTTACTTGATTAACCGAAAATGTCCGATTTGGGGAATTAAGACTTATTGCTTTGGTAGTATCTCGAGAAATTTGATCTGCACATTCATTCCCGCTTAGACCCACATTTACTGGTACTTTATGGAATAATAATTTATTGCTTGATGAGACAATTAAATCATGAATTTAATGAAATGACGTTTGCCACTTTCTATGACTCAACCCAATACTTGACAATAGTTATAGAATGTTTTACTGTATATTGTAAACAAAAAAAAAAACATGTATATTCTTAGTCCTCACACCAATCCACCATGAGAGAATATTTTTTAAAAACTTACAATAAACCGTTTAATTGAAGAGAATAATGGTTGTGGTGACCAGTAAAAAAAAAAATAGTAAAAATAAATAAGGATATTTTTTTTTATTTCAGCCGACGTTTCGGCCCAAAGTTCAGGACTAAGAAAAACACAGATAACAACAGGTATGGGAAACTATAAACATTGAATATATATTTTCGAATATACATTTTTTTGAAATAAACATGTTTTAGTCCATACCTTTCACCTTTTTGGTTTTAATTCTTTATTACTCAATGTTTCTCATACCTATTGTTATCTGGATATTTTCTTAGCCCTGATGAAGGCCTGAACTTTGGTCCGAAACGTCGGCTGAAATCAAAATATGTATGATAATTTATTTTTAATATTTTTTTTACTGATCACCCCAACCATTCCCTTTTCTTCAATTACTCACTGCAGTCAACCATCAGTAGTAAAATAGTTTATTTTTTATTTTTACATAGATACTATAGCCCAATTATGGACTGTATATAAGGAGTAATATTAATTCAAACAAGAATATACAAATCCACAAAGAACTGGTATTGATTGACCTTGCCTTAATATATACAATTTTATTTATAGAATATTCTTATTCTGTCTTTTATTTAACTTGAATCGACTGTAGATTAACATATTGACACAACCCAATCAAGGTTATAATTTATACAATGTTGGTTATTCAGAGATGATGTCACTATCATATGTTTTTTTTTATTTTTTTTTTTATCATTGAAATTCACAACTGTATTAAATTATAAATAGAAAAAGTAAATATTAAATAAGTAACATGACATGTACAACATGAAGAGAAACTACCCATTGGTAGCATTCCAATTATATTTCTATATTAGAAGGTTCCGAGGGCATCTTCTTTTCAGACGCCTCGGAGGGTTATCAGGAATAGAAGAGGAAGACAGGTTGGAAACAAGAGGTTTCGGATGGTTCAGAAGTTTATTATGGAAGTATATGTTTATGGATTGAGCTAAATCGGAAACATATGGTACATTAAGGTCGTTATGGATGATTGTGTTTGTGACAAAGTAGGGAGCATTAATGATTTTACGAAGGATTTGGGATTATAGAGATTGGATACGAGAGGAATTTTATGGTTTAGTAGAGCCCCAAAGCTCGATACCATAATTCCAAATAGGCCTTATTATAGTAATATACATGAGTCTTTTATAAATAGTTGAAAGTTTTGAGTGTTTGTCTAGTAAGTGCTTCATTAGTCGAAAACGATCGGGTCGTTTCAGTCTGGTATTGGAGTTAATCATATGATGTTAAATGTAGTTTTGTATGAAACTAATTGTGAATTGGGTCTTACAGATTGGTTGAGAATGGCATGATAACCGAAACGTAATCAATGTAAAAAAAAAAAGAAAATAAATAATAGTGAAATAATACAGCCTTAATTTATATTATTAAACTTAATTTCACCTAAAACAAAAAAACAGACTTGAATAAATTCCGCAATTCACTAACGATTGTTGATAAGTTCAAGGCAAATGTCTGTTTTTGGGGACTTAAGAATTAACTGTCACATTTACCTGTTGTATTTTTAATGTAATACAGTTGTAAATTTCAATAAAATTATAAATAAAATAAAAAGAATTAATTTTTATTGCTTTGGGAGTATCTCGGAAAATTTGATCTGCGATTTCATTTCAGCATAGACCCACATGTCCTGGTACACACTACAATGAAAAATTATTGCTTGATGCGAAGATTAAATCTTGAATTTTATGAAGGGTGTAATTGGCCATTGGGGTCCTGTGCGGACAATAGAATTGTGTAATATGGAAATTACTTAGATATTTTTAAAACGTTTGATAGCTCTTAAATGATCCAATTGGCCTGAAAATATGAAATGACTAAATAAATGGAAAAATTTCAAGGACAATCCAATCCTATAAGTATGTTAATTGTCCTTTAAAAATATAGTGCCTTAAAGTAACTAAACACTATAAATCCAAATAAGAAAATAATGGACACGAACAATCACCAAAAACAAACATCCATTATGATAAATTCTAGAAAAAACATCTAAAACAAGGTGGCTGAATAGGATAAGGAACACTTGGGAATACTATCTATAAGATTCCAGTTCAACTCCGCTTTCTATTAGACTTTTGTTTCATGGCCTATTTATTTTCCTTGGCTTCGGCCCTTCTGCCATTCATTGTAGTTTGTTTTCTCGATATATTCGCAACAGCCTTTTCCCCTCTTACCTCTGTTGCAAATCATTGGAATACGCATTTACGTACTTCATTCAAATATCTACATATGTAGGTTTGGCTCTTGGCTTTTTATCTATTGTCCATGATTCCTCTGACTTTCTTAGTACTCTGCCCTCTTCCACTGTAAAATTTCGGGTTCTTTTATTTAAATAAATATTTTTGTTATGTATATAAAAAAAAATTCATCATACTTTTAACCTCTTATGGTCCATCTATTATATAATTTTTTCATATATCGTGGATCGACTCTCCTGTAGCTCAACAAGCCCCAATAAAGTGAGTACTCTGAATTAGTACTATTTTTTGTGGCAGATTTTTTTTTCTTTGTGTTGTACCACCCAGGGGTGCCACAAAGCAAACATATGACGTTGGGGGACGATCAAAACGCAGTAAATGATGTCTTAAAATTCCTTTCAAGTTGTAATTTAATATCCAGGATATTTTATAATAGGGTGTATAAAAAAATGACCGTTTTATCAAATTAAGGATTTCAAAGGACTATACTTACCAATACTTAATAATCCCTTTAGAGCATTCTCTAACCCTCCTGATATGAGACTACTTCCTCATCCAGCATATAGTCCAGACTTCGCACTATCGGATTACTACTTATTTAGATCCTTGGCCCATTTTCATCAAGGAAAAAAATTAATAATTTTGCGGAAGTTGATATTTCCATCCAAGAGTTCTTTGACGGCCATCCCAAAGAATGGTATCAGCGTGGGATCGAGCAATTGGCTAGCAGATGGCTAATGACGGTAGATACCAATGGGCTATACTTTGAATATTAATTTTATTCTATATCAAAGAAATAATAATACAAATATTTGGTTAAAAAACAAATTGTATGTTATGTTGTAGTCTTAGCTTTGTTGTGTGGATTTTTCTATTTATAACATAATCATCTTGTGTCTCTTCTCTAGCTTTATGCTTATTTTAGTAATATTACTTGGTGAATGGCAGCATATCCACAGAGTTTTGTTGGTAATGGAAGTTATATATTCCTTCGAGTTTTTGTTTGATTTTTTTAAAATTTAATTTAACACGTTTTGTATTATTATGAATGAATGAAAACGTGTTTATTATACTTTTGAAAATATATATACAAAGTAAAATATATATATATATATATATATATATATATATATATATATATATATATATATATATATATATACATACAACCAACAACAGATAGACAATGGAAAATTCCGTCTGTCGAGGTCTGTGTGTAATTAATAATAAATATTTATTACATTTATAACTAAAATAAATGAGTAACAATATATCTTTATAATTAATTGATTATTAGTTTATAATTAACATAAACATTTACATACTTTAAATTTATATTATGAGTTTTCAACTTTATTTTATCATGAATTCTTGAAGGAAGCTAGTCGACTGTTCTACATGATGATAAATATTCAGGACACAGTCTTTTTTTAATTTTTTTTATTTTTGCCAACGTTTCAACCCAAACATGTGGGTCATCTACAGGGTATATATGTATAGGAAATGAGATGGTTGTTGAAAAAGTTTTTTTAATTATATGCCATTAATAGCAACTACCAAGTATATTAAAATATTATATAAATTGTGTGATTATAAACAGTATTATTCTTAATAACATAATAATTTTAATGTTCCAATAACAGAATAAATTGTCCTCGAAGATGGATCCAATAAACAACGTTCAACGAGAAACGTCGCTGACTATAAAATAAATATTTATAAATGGAACAGATGCCTTCAATTATGAAAACATAATAAACAGTTTTTTTAGGTATCGAAGCGTTTTTCAAGTTGGCAGACAAAAAAAAAAAATTGTTTTGCGCTAGTATATTTTAGTTGGATTTAGCTCAACCTCTAACGCTATTTCTACTGTAATATAGTGCTAAGTATTTTCTCTGAAGGTAGAGAGGCTGAGGGAAGAATGGGGGAGGGATGGTGGGGGGTGGGGAGGGCTGTATATGTATAGCTTGTTTAGTTGGAACTGGTCGAGAAGAAGAAGTAATGGCTGGCGGAATACGGTGTCACCTCAAGGGAACACTCAGGCATTTAGCCAACCTTGCTACAAACCTCAGCAACCTTATTTACCCCTAGGGATTACTTGCTTCTGTTCACGTACCATTAGTGAAAAGGATCCCACAGATTATATATATATATGTATTGCTATGTTCTTGAACATTATTTATTGGGATACTGGATAATTGGATAACTATATTGATATAAAAAAAACTATACCACTATATTCCATGAAGGATCTTTTATTTAAGGTATTTTCTATTTAGGGAAAGTATTGTTTCTTAGTCAACTGTTGTTCAAGGATATGATTTGACTGAGATCACGGTCAACCGCCAGATTTTTGACCCTTAACTAATTATTTAATTAAGATCACCAACTTTATAGATGCTGGATGTGCCCCAGGAGGGGATCTCCTGATCCCAGGGTCGGCCTACGGCTGATAAAACAGAATAAATAATTTTCTACCACTAGCCGGGATCCGAACCCAGGACCTTGAGCTTTGGAAAATCAGTGCCCTACCACTGAGCTACCCCATTCCCGTACTATATAGATACATTGAAATCAATATAATTATATATCAATAAATTTTATGTGCCGTATTCAAACTAAGATAACAAAAATATTTGTCATTTGAGAATCAGAAATAAGACTATTGGCTAATATGACCCTCACAAACATTTACTACAGATTTTCATTACTCGCAACTAATGTAATGAGGTCGGAATTCTCAAACTGGGTATAATGAACTTTTTTTTTATGTTTACAATTGTATTTTTTTAAAACTCATTTATTGAAAAATATTACAATCTGTCTCAAATGACATTTATAATAGTATTCAGAGATCACATCCACATTCTATGTACAATAAATAAAATAAATTATACGGAAAAATAATATATATACAATAAATAAGAATAAAATAACCTAAAAATAAATAAATCAAAAGAACACATACATACCTATATTCAATATTTACAATTTGGCGAGAGAACTTCAAACCAGACTTGTACTTCCAACTGTGGAGGGAAAAGCATGACTCTAGGAGTTCCCTGCACTTCTCTCTCAACCGCGTCACTAGTGCTAAACCCAGTGGAGATTGAGCAAGAGTGCTTTAGCCACATACACTCATGTCGTGAGTGGAGAATCAGACCATTGCCAGAACTCTAATATTTACAAACTATAAAGGGTCGCGGGACCACTGCCGTTTTAACCTTCTTGGAGGTTATAGGGATGGGTGGTGCTGGATAGGAATTGTGCAAAGAGATTTAGATGATTGGTAAGGTTCTGATGAAATTTGGAGAATTTTGCTGGGATAAGGTCTAGGACATATGGGATATTAAGGTCATGGTGTAGGGTTTTGTTGGTTACATAGAAAGGAGCATCGACTATTGTTCGAAGTACTTTGGATTGTAAGGATTGAATGCGTTTGGTGTTAAAAAATTTTGCTGTTCCCCACAGTTTAAGTCCGCAAGTCCAAGTAGGTTTCAGTATTGTCTTGTAGATAAGTATTTTATTTTCAATACAACTGTATTAGAAATAAAAATACATTCGTAAATGTGAACAAAAGAATATAATTACATGAAATGACTTGTTGAGAAACTACCCACTGGTAGCACTCTAAAAATGTATTTACAATAGAAGATCTCTAGGCCATCTTCTTTTCATACTCCTAGGAGGGTTATTAGGGATCGAAGTGGAAGCTTTTTTTTTTATGAACAATTTTTATTGAGAAAAAAATACATTTTGCCTCAATTAAGGGCATTGAGTATTTATGATGAATGAAGTACAATCATACCATATATATAATAAAAGAACAACAAGATTATAAGAAAATAAAATAAAATAAAACTTGGAGTAACAGAATAAATCAAACGGAAGCAAGGTTAGAAACGAGAAAGTTTGGATGGTTCTGAAGTATAGGTTGTTGTTATGGAAGGATAGGTATCTGAATTGGGCCAGATTAGAAACATCAGGAACATTAAGGCCGTTATAGATGGTTTTATTAGTGACTAAGTAAGGAGCATTGAGGATTTTCAATTGTAAAGATTGGATATGAGAGGAATTCGATGGTTTAGTGAACACCAATGCTCAACTCTGTAAGTACAAAAAGGTCATTGTAGTCATTAGTATCGCACAAAGGCGAGACCGAGACGAGTCTTGGTCTTGCAAATTCAGTCTTGGTCTTGCGCGAGATTCCAGCAACAGACTTGTAGTTACCTATTAGCTTATTACAAAGAAGATCTTACTGTAATCTTTTAGATAGGAAAAACCAAACTAAGCCCGAATGAAAAATGAGTTAAATGCAAAAGTATATTGGTTATACCAATTCTTTACATATAGTAGCTAAAATTGGCAAGTAGTAGAAACCATTCTGTTTTTATTTTTATTCAATAAACCGATTTTCTTTTACCAGTCTTGGTCTTGATCTTGCATCAGTTAGGCGGTCTTGGTGTTGGTCCAGAGCAAGTTCAAGACCAAGACCTATTTTGGGCAATACCAGTAGTAATGTATATGATTGTCTTTTATTCAATTGGGAACTTAAAGCGTTTGTCTAGTAAGTGCTGGAGTAGTCGGAACCGTCGAATGGTTTCTTGTCGTTTCAGTATGGTATGAGGATTCCATGTTAGACTTTTGTCCAAGTGAAGTCCAAGATATCGGATTTGTTCAAAAGGGATAAGTGGTGTATTATTAAAGGATACTGTAAGACAGAAGGTGATAGGTTTACGACGAAGAGTGAAGGTGATTTGCTGGGATTCGTCAAGGTTTAATGAACATTTAGACGTTTTACGTTATTTTGTTGTTGTTACTTTTTTATCCTCCAGTTATTCCAGAAAATCTATCATTCCACTCTTGCGCATGGCATTTCGAAGTTTTATACTGATATCTTTATCTGAAAAGACACAATGTTCGAAAAGATCTTTGAAATAAGCATTACTAATATAACGGTGTTTTCCTCCTTCATTTTTTTTTTTATTTCCTTCTTGATGGCAGAACATGAGTACTCAATTGATCACACACATGTCGTAACAAAGAGATCGGATCGGTCCTTGGTCTTGTCAATCTCATACAGAGTTTATGAGCCACAATCTTCTTGTATTTTATGAAAACTATACTTCTCCTATTTTTGAAACCTATTATAAAAATATTAAATAATTAATGTGGTTACACTGCTGTAAATAATCTACTATAAATAGTCTAGGTAAGCCGCTGACTTCATAACTGGGTGTAGTACTAATTTTCAAGTCCATTTATTGTTGATTGTTAAACAGGAAATCGATAAATACTCCAATGAAGCAAACAAAGCAATAAAAAGTTTGAAGTTGAGTATCTATCGAAGTTTTTCTCAACAATAGTAAAATGTTGATATCACGTTTTCGTGACTAGACAGAGATTATTTGTTCATAAACCACAAAATGACGACTTACTCATTGATCTCAGCCTAACGTGTTACCATTGTCGATACATTTGGTTTGGGCCAATGTACAGAACTTTCCTGTACGTATATACTTTCTTCCAGCGATTTTGTATTTCTTCTCGAAAAATACACATAATGCTATATATCGAAGTTGGCTAAGTAAGTAACGAAATATATTCCATAAATTAAAAATAAAATAAAGTCACTCAAGTGCAAAATAATTTAAATATTACCAACACAGAATATTTTTGGCAAACCTGGGACTTACAGTAATTAGTTATACGAAGTAATTAAGTTCTAGTTTTGTGAAAAGTTTAACTTTTGATTATTTAAGTTATTAAAAACAAGTAGCGTAAAGTAAGATAAAACAATAAGGTTTGGGTTATTGGTATTATATATTCTTTTCTCATTATAACCACTTCTCTTTATTGTGACACAATGTTATTTTAATAAATAAAACTGTTTCAATAAGAAAAATATTATCGAAATAATTTCTCTAAATGTTCTTATATTTCTTTTATGTTTGAGTAATATTTTCTAGATTACTTTTTGGCGATAAAAAAAAAAAATCAAGATTTTAAAATAAAAGTTCTATTAAAATTTTTAGTAAATAAAATTCATGGGGAAAAGTTCGGTTGTTTCGAAAATAATTATTTTTAATTTTTAAAAACTTTATGTAGAGTAGGAGTGGAGTAGCACAGTGTTAGGGTTCTGAGGTTCCAATGCTAAAGGTGCCAGGTTCGATTACCGGTTCATGGCATCAATATTATTTATTTTGTTTCATGGGGTCGTGGGGCGACTCTGGGTAGGTAGACCCTCCTGGGGCACACCCAGCCTCTATAAAGTGGGTACCCTTAATTAAAAAAATTAATTAAGGGGAAAAAACTGGCGGTTGAGCGTGGTCTCGGTCAAATCACCTCCTTACACAACCGTAGAGCAAGAAACAGTGCTTTCCCTAAATATTGCTGAACCCTTCATGGGTTGCAGTGGTACAGATGTATTTTTTTTTTATGTAGAATATTTTTAATTTTTAATAAAACTGTTTGAAGTGAGTATTTACGAACACGTAACTGATTGTTGGAATAATAATTTAAAATAAATAAAAAGAAAATCGTACCAGCATGCGTAATGTGATTATGCGTGACATAAGAGCTAATCCTAACTGCTGTCTAGATACTCAAGGGTTTTTAGTACCTAAAGAACTTTTTAGTAAGCAACAGTTGGTTGAGGTGGATTCAAGGATTTGAACGCCTTGTGGCTAAAACTGTTAATTTGTATTAGCAATTCAAAATAGTCCTCCTAATTTCTAATTGAAGCAAGTTTTAGTTAATGAAAATTAACTGTTTCTCACAAAGGAATTGTGTTATCTTATGAAGTCTATTTGAAACTTCCTCTACTATCATTTTCTGGTATAAGAAAAACAGAATCCTTCTTCAAGAAAAATTACTACAGTTTCATGTTATTTATTTGCACGTCTTCTTAATTAAATATTTAAACCCATCAGTGCACAGAACGTTTTTTATATTTTTTTTTCATTTTTTTTTTGTCAATTTTTTTTTAGAAAATACTAAACTACCCTTCCTAACAAAGCGAAACTTGATGTTAAAAGGAAAACCAATAAGTCATTCTATACCTGAGCTATCCCTTTACCGGCTGGCAGTACACTTTACTGGAAATAATTGAAATTCTTTCGCAAGATAAATCTTTAATGCAAACTTTAGTTTAGCTTGGCCAAGGAAGGGTAAACAAGCACCAAACTATTTACAATATGTTTCCTTCATTGCGTATCTTCAAGGATAACTTTAAAATATTAATAACGGGAAAAAAATAGTCCAATTGATTAAACAAACTTTTGTTTCATATTTCCATTATTTGTTTTTTCGGTGCGGTATTTTTTAAAAATTAATTATAAACTATACTAAAAACATTTGATGGAATCAAACATGATTCATCTTAATTTTATGTGTTTATTAATTATTCTTAAGCATAAATTATTTCAGTTTGTATCTCTTTAATACTAAAGTATAAGGTACTCTTTAACAAAATTTATGGCTGATGAGTTAGTCTAAAATGAGATAAACATATACTTGACATTAGAACATACTGTACGTGAAGTCATGCAATATTTTTAAACACCATTTCTAAAAATATCAAAATCTGTTCATACATAATTTTAAAATATTCTTTATTCTACAACCCACGAAAGTCTTGGGTTCAACACTTTGTAAGGAAGTACTGTTTCAAATCCAAAGGTTATGCAGAGAGATGATTCGATGTGAGACCAGTACCATACTTAACCACCAGGTTTTCCCTCTTAATTAGTTATTTAATTAAAATTATCCAGTTTATAGAAACTGACTATGCCTCAGGTGGGTCCCCGTTGTTTAGGTATCAAGAGGTACAAATCCTAAATTCCATTTATTAATAAACTCGTTCCTAGTTTAAAAGTTACTAGTTGTGATTACTTATAGGTCCAGCGTTATGGTTTCATACAAGTACTTCTTAAATAGTTCTCAGTTTGATAAGTAACTTCTGGTTTTGAAAGTTACTTTTTATGAGCGGTTATTTTACCCACAGCTAATATTTGCTTCGGTGAAGGCTTTTTCGAGTCAGTATATTAGAGGTTAGAGTTTTATAAAATAATCTATAAAAAAAACAATTTGGTCCGATGAGATGGCAATATCTATCGGTCAATGCTATTAATAATAAGTAAATTTATTAAAATTTACAACGTCACCTGCGTTTTTAACAATTTCAAATATATTATGGTATACTAATATATATTAGATATTATAAGAACAACAGTACAATATCGAGCTATAATTAAAATTATATATATAATCTTGTTTAGTGTTAACTGTAGATAAACTTACTTTATTTTATTTTATTGAATATTCATACATTCTGCAACATTAAAGAGCATTTATATTAAGGCTACATTAATCATTCACACAATATGTACATACAAATAACAACTAAGATATAAATAATAAAGAAAAAGAAATATAGAAAAATAAAATAAGTAAATTAACATACCTGTGTACAAAAAATGAAATAATACATAAAAGCTAAATTAAATTAAAGTAAATAAAACACATTCACCCAGGGGACTCTGATGCATGCTTTGTCCCCTGATGTCGAAGACAAGGCAGGACTCCAGGAGATCTCAGTGCTTCTCTCCCAGCCGTTTCACTGGTATTAGAAACCAGTGGAAACTGATGGAGGGCACATGTAGATAAACTATAGTCTGTTTTCGCATCTACAAAACAGAATCTTTATTAATAACCATTTCAAAATAAATAATACATTAAATCTTAAAACTAAACTTACCCACAAAACAAAGTCAGTTTCTAATTACAATGAAACACAACACAAAACACTTAATAATTTTAAATAATTGCAAACCTTACCATATCGTTATTTTTATATAACATCACGTGTTAAATGTATGAATTAAATAATTAACTTAAAGGTGGGGATTCGTTAGAACCTGAAGCTTCTTTATATATATACATAGAGATGTTAATATATAAGATAATAACTAAGATACGAATAGCAGCACATGGCCAAGAATAAGATACGATAAGCTAGGCTAGAAAGTGTATATGACAAACTCACCAAATGTGACAAGCATAGATTATATGACATACAATAATAATTGGAGTTACTAATGAAGCAGTAGTAACATTAAAGTCTACTAATGCTGTGTAGCAATAATTATATAATAATAAAGTCTAATAATGAGATGACAAAGGAATAAAATCAAACTAATTATTAATTAATGAGATCTAATTCAATACAGTGAAAAACAATGCTGAAATAATAGAAAAGAAAAACATTAATATAAATGAGACAAAACTAAAATACTAAAACGTTGGCTTGAAATAAAATAATTTTGCCACTATTTTATATAATAATTATATATACCACTATATAATTAGCTACAGTTTGTATTACTAACAGAGGAGCTGGAACCAATAAACCTAAAATTTGCGTGGTCAAACCTTATAAAAAGCCATGACATCTGATCCCATTTACATGAACTTCATAACTTCATAGCAATCTCAGAGAACAATATTATTGAGGTGACTAAACAATAATCCGTGCTCCTAAACCTGTGACATCGGTACTTTTACTACCTCACAAATCGTCGAGTTTGCTATTTCCATCTGGGGCCTAAACATTTTGAAGAACAATATCTGGTTTTCAAATCCTCCTGAATTTCAGCATTGCTGATTGGATGAGTTTTGAAAATTTACCTTTCTAAAAATTTATTATTTTTTTAGAAATTAATTAACCTCATCATATCCCACGTCATGATCACAATATCCAATTTATTTCAAACTTAATCCCTTTTTTTCAAACTTCACCAGACTGTCATTCATCATTCAAATCCTTTAGCACAAGTCCTAACTCACAATTCTCCTCGAAGATTGCCAGTGGCCACAAGACTTTTGTAAATACGTATGTGGAGTTCAGACTACGGCTAGATTCTCCACTTAACCCATCATCTGCTATAGCGCCCTCAAACCATTTTCCAATGCGTTTTAGTTCCAGTGACTTGCTGAAAGAGAAGTCCTCAGATCTACTGCAACCTTGCTTTTCTCTCCACAGGTGGGAAGAGAAACCTGGTTGTGAATTCCCTTGGCAGAATATAAAAAGCGTATATCAGTATCCCTGTGTTCATTTTACATTATTTAATTTAAAAATAAAATTTTATTTAATTATTTTTACTTATATTTATTATTTTTCTATTATTTAACCTATTTATATTTCAGTAAATGTGGTAAGAATGAACTATTTTTTCACTCTTACCAATGATTTAGAATAGCAGGTGGTAAGGTTATAAATAAGGTCTTATAATACTGCAACATAATATGAAATTAATACAATTAATGACAAACAATGTAATGGTATGTGTAATATAGTACTATATCTTTAAATTTTGATTTGGGGGAGGGCGCAAAAAGTGCCACCAAATAAAGACCGTTTAAAAAGGTTATCGAATTATAAACTATCCTTAGAATAAAAAAATAAAAATTTAAGGTCCTCTAACTCCACTTGAACGTTCTGTAAAAATGGAATACTTTTATGAAACTCAAAGAAAAATGAATTTTTTGAGTTAATTTGATCGCAGAGCCATTTGATTTTTTTTTCTCTTAAACATTGGTGGGAAAACGCATTATTATTGAGCATCGTGTAAGTAGTAAAAGAGGTACCGTAAGATGTGGTAACTTTGGGACTGGTTGGGTAACTTTGGGGCAGCTGGTAAAATTAAGTTTTGTTGTGATTCCGTGGTGGATACACTGTGTTGGTTCATTTGCAAAAATGTGCTTTGTGTAGGCATGTACTACGCTATTACCTTGCAGCAGTTTGAGAACGGTATTTCACTATACTCGTTGTGCAGTTGAGTTTTATTTATCTCCATTACTTTTTTTGTTAAAATTCTTGTCTTCATAGAACTTCCGCTTCTGCTTCAAGAGTGCTTAAGTGTACTGCAAGGCAGCACATGCCTACACAATGCACGTTTTTGCAGAATGAACCAACACCGTGTATCCACCACGGAATCACCACAAACTAAATTTTACTCGCTGTCCGGAAGTTACCCCATCTTACGACCTTAACAAGACTGTTTTATGGAAGTGTATCTGCAATCAGTTGGTAGAAAGAGTTCTCTTTTATCGAGTTTCAAAACAGGATTACTTTTTAACTAAACGTTCAAGTGGAGTTAGACTACTATGCATGCCACTTCTAAATATTTCACTTGAGTTTATTTTAGAAAATTATAATTTATCTTTTTTTTTATTTTTCAGAATGAAACCGTTAAGACTGCGCTTGCAGCTATGTCGGACGAAGCTAAAGCGCGGCAGTAAGTAAAAAGCCAAGGGTGCCGTTCCTTCTTCATTCATGAAGGCCTCCTGCAATCTTCTTTTAAGCAATTATACCTCAGAGGTTATCAGAATCTGTGTCCTCCACTTGTCAGGTTGGATGGGGTTAGTGCTCCACTTAAGCAGGATATTACAATAAATACAACCTCGTGGTTAAAAGAAAATAGATACACAGGAGGCCTTCATACCCATTCTTCGAGTGACGAGATTTCATATTAGTACGATTTTTTTGTAAAATTATGTTTAAGAAAATATTAGAAAACGAATTAGATCCAGTAAACGTACATATGAAATTTAGATTTTTTTTTTATATAAAAATATTTTTTAAGCATGCAGTTAAAAAGAAAAATGAAAGACGAAGCTCTTGCATTTAGTGGAATTTTCAAAGATTGGGAACTTGTTGCACGGTTAACCCACCCGTGTTTGGTTTCTCCAATCCGTCATTGACAATTTTCTAGTTTTTTTTTTTTTTTTTTTTTTTTTTTTGAATTATCAGAGCAGTAGAAAAAATAATAATTGCTTTTGTATAGCAACGAACTAGATATAGGTCTTGAATAAGGTAGCACTATTTGAAAGGTATGCAATCCACTTTGTAAATATGCATTTTGATACCTTTATTTTTTTTATAATTAGCTTCTACAGTATTTTTTATTACACTGCTAATGCATAAAGAGAAAGCTTCCATATTTTATTAAAAAATCCTTCGCTACAAATGCTTTCTAATTAAACTATTGGATTCAAAAACATCTCCAAGGGAGTATTTTCTTCACAATCGTTATCGGCTGGCTTTTACACATCTTGATACTGATTAGATTTGGAAATCTAAAATTAAGTTTGTATGAAAATTTGGATTAAATCAATATTTTTTTAAAAATAATTATTAAATTTATGGTTAGTGTTGATTATAAAAGCCAGTCTGAGGCGATGGACAAATTGACAGAAATACTCCTCATGGGGATGATATTACCAATAGCACAGTCACATGCACTATACTAGCTACCACAAATACTGTTAAGTTATTCTATTTTTTGCCAAGAAATGCGTTCCCAGCATATGATGTTTGTCAACCATCCACTCGTTACAAACCTATCCTGAATGGATTTAAAACCTTCCATCCACTATAAAGTGTTTATATATCACACATGTAGTTTATATTTTTACCATCCAATTCAGAAGCCACTTCAAGTATCATGACTTATGACACTGTCATTGAATAATAAGATTTATTTAATAAAAAATATTATTACTTAAAAATGCACGCACTAGTTAATTTGAAAATGAATAACTGATTTTAACGAAACGTCTTAGTATTATTGTCAAAAAATAAAATATTTTATATTAATTTTTCAAAAACATTATCAAAGGGGGGTATTGGTGTGAGGACTAAGAATATACAGTAAGTAGTGAGAATTTTTTATATGAGTAATATTAGACCTCAAGGTCTACAAAAAAAAGTTCATGTAAACAATGGGCCAATATTCAAAAGAAAAGTAGGAAATCCAAGTTTAGTGTTTTATTTTTTAAGTAAGTCGTGTTTTTTTATGAATAGGAAACGATAACTAAAAAAATATTTAATTTAAGTAATTTACAACTATTTCACTGTAAACTAGATAAAATTTTCTTCAAATTAAAATAAAGCTTGTCATTGTTAAAACTATTTAAAGAGGAACTTTGAGCGGCTAAACTTGGCTAAGTTCGGTTTTTTTTTAAAAAATCATGAATTATTGGTAATTTTTTTTCATCATTATCCAACTGTACTACAGATAACTCACTTTGAGAAAAACTTCTTTGTTTGATAAGCTTCAAGTACATATTAATTAAATTCAGGTTTATCTGGCAAATTCTTGAGATTCACCTCAAGTAATGTAAAGAGATGTCGTTATTTTTAATCTTGTCACCTGTGTTTTCTAAAAAAAATTAATAATAATAAAGAGAAGAATAGTTGGGGTGTTCAGTCAAAAAGGAAAGCAAAAATAAATTATAATATTTATTTTTTACATATGCCGACGTTTCGACCTGAAGTTCAGGCCTTCATCAGGGCTAAGAAAATAACCAGATAACAAGGTATGAGAAACATAAGTAATGATGGTAAAAAAGATAATAAAAAAATAAAAAAATTTAAAATAAATAAAAAAAAAATTATTAGAAAAATAAAATAGATAAATATAAAGTAAAATGAAATTGTTAGAATAATGACTAAGAACTAAGAGATAAATAATAAAAACTGTTACAAAGTGTGGAATGATGAAGTAGGCCTAATCAAAAAGGGGTGACAAAAGTGTTACAATGGGAATCTTAGAATAAAATGTAAAACATAAAAAAGAAATATAAAGTTATATAAGAAATGAAAATAAATAGTAAAATTAGAACATTGAGAATGGAGTAGTTAGATAGAAAATTGAGATATTGTAAAGTCTATCAAGATGTACAGACAATGTATAATATAATAAAGAGTTAAAAACAGAGAAAAGGAATGAAAGGAAGGAGGGAAGAAATTGAGAAAGCTGAAATAAGAAATAAATAAGAGAAGTACTACCTGTCTCCTTAAGTGTCGAAGGGAGAATAAAAGTCGTTACAAGGGAGGGGGTGAGAGAAGAGATGTGTAGGTGGCGTCATCTCTAACGGTTATCCGACGAAGTTTGAACTAAAGCGCTGGAAGCCTAAATAGATACGAGAGATATATTATTCAGAAAAATTATGGAAAATTGAACGAAAGTTAATAGAAAGTGAAAGAAAAATTCAAAAGAAAAATAACTATTGAGTAATAAGGGAGAAAAATTGAAATAAACATATATCATATATATATATATATATATATATATATATATATATACACACTTCATCATCATTCCACACTTTGTAACAGTTTTTATTATTTATCTCTTAGTTTATTATTTATCTTTTTCACCATCACTACTTATGTTTCTCATACCTTGTTATCTGGTTATTTTCTTAGACCTGATGAAGGCCTGAACTTCAGGTCGAAACGTCGGCATATGTAAAAAAAAAATATTATAATTTATTTCATTATTCACGATAGTCAACCAATTACCAATTATTAATAATAATAGAAATAGAAATAGAAAAAAATCTTTATTGTGGGATTAGTTTCCTTAAGAATAACAATATTGTTCAAACCAATTGAAAATAAATCTGGCCAGATGACCTATTATAATAAAGAGTATCTAAAATCTAAGTAGTAAAATGAGTATATACATAGCTTTTGAGGCTATATTAAGGAAAGCAGTTGGGTACAAGGGTTACAATATTATAATATTGGTAGAAAAAAACAAAAACATACTAATAACTAAATAGAATTGGAAAGAAACACTAAATAAGTTTAATTTAATTATTTACAGGACCGTGTCACATCAGTTAAAGATATTAAAACAAATATTTGCTTATTTATTCAGACAAATTAGGAATTTCCAATGGTACATTCTCCTTGATTTTGGTTTTGCATGTAGTAAACCCCCCCCCCTATTATGTAGAATCAAGTTTGCATATACATCTCCACTGAAGACACGGTATCTATTATACCTACACTAAGCTTAGAGCTAGTTTAGAAGTTCTAATTAGATTTATTTCTTCATTTTGTAAAGAATTATCAATGCATCAGCGATTTTTACTTGCTATATTTATCCTATTCTTAAATACGAATCTGGTATACAGGGCGTCTCAGTTCATAATGCACAAACTCTGGGAAGTAATTCTAGACAAAATTTCAAATAAAAAATTTCATTTGATGTTTGTGCCTATTTTGAACATCAAAAGAGTTAAGTACAATTTTCCAAAATTTTCCAATTTTCTTAAGGTGGTCATTTCAACATAAAAAAAAAACCACCTTAAGAAAAGAAAAATTCGAAATCAACACATAAATCAAATCGCTTCCCATAGTTTGGCTATTAATAATTGATACACTCTGTATATCCTTTATAAATAGAAGTTAAACTATTTATTTTAATCATTATTGAAGTTAGCACACATATATGTAGGATAGGGCTTTAAAGAAGATAAATTGCAGGATTGTTACGTATATCAGTCTAAACTTACCCCTGTATGAATATTTCACTCATTAATGTCTTTCAGATGAAACTAAACTTGCAGGAACACTAAATACTTTTTTTCCCATTGAACCTATGGGCGAATATTTACACTCGTTGTTCCTCAATACTTCAGTAAGTTCGGCAAAATCGAGGGAGCTCTTTATTTCCAAATGTACATAGGGTCCCTTCATACGACCTCTTTCATCGACCTCTTTTCTTTGTAGACCGAGAAGTAGTTTCATTTCAATTCGTATTCATTCCATGTAGAAACACAAAGGATCAAATTTTGAACATGGTTATAATATTGGAAAGAGGTAGGGAGCATCTTTAAAAGAACCTTCTTATCGATTTTGAATCGGTATATGATGAGCTGTACTGAGCTATAACTGATTCGGAAAAACCTCCTAGGATAATCCGACATATGATGATATGACAGTGTAAAATGTATATTAATCCGAGAGGATACATAAAAAATGTTCAGTAGTACGTGTCCGACTGAGATATCTCGAAATATAGCTACTCTCGAAATTCGTCCTACAAAAGACTCTTTCTTCAAGAGTAATATTGCGATATTTGACCAAACAGTCAAATCTTCGCATTCTCAGACGACGTTGACATTAAAGGCCGCTCTAAAAAAAGTCATTCATCGCCTTAACAGCTGTCTCGACATTTGAGTTTTTTCACAAAACTAGATCAAAACAATGTAGGAATTGCCAAGGAAATAACGGGAAAAGTTTGATTTTTAACTTAAATGATTGAACCAAGTTTCCATATTCACTTACCGAATTTATCTGGGATCAGAAGAAACCTTTCATGTTTTTGTACAAAATAATTTAATTTTACACATTTTTTTTTTTTGTAGTTTGGATATAGATTTTTTTTTGTCATATAATGCTTTTAATAACTATAAATAGATCCTTATTTACTACAACCACAATAGTATGAAATTTGGGGGCTCTAAATTGATACCTAATTTTTTCGAAAAAGTTTAATAAATGGGCTTATTCTACATGTTAATTTAGACCTAAAAATCTAAATGTTAATTCCGACTTTAATTATTCTGTTAGAATGATTCCTTTTCATTTAAATTGTTGTTCAAACATAGTTTTTAAAGTAATGATATCCAAATCTACTTTTAAAAATGATATACTTACCAATGGTGGTTTGCTTTTAAAAATAGATTAAAAATAAAAATTCACTACATCCGAAGACAGAATAAGAAATTTAATGACATAATTAGTAATTATTTATTAAATCGAGATAAGCACTAAAAAATGTTTTTTAATGCTTACTTTGTTTTAATGAATAATTATTAATTATGTCATTACCTTCGCAGAAAAATAAATGATGTGTAATATTTAATGATTTTGTACAAAAACCTTATTTTTAATCCTCTTGTGGAACTTCAAGATATAAATATAGCACGATAATTTTTGTAGGATAGCAGCAAAATATTTAGTATTTTTTTTACACATAAAAAGGCTGTTCTTTAAGACAGACTGTAATATTTTTCAATAAACAAGTTTAAAAAAAAAGGCAAATTTGTATTGCTATTAGAGTGTTATCCATCGAAAAATTGCTTTTTGGTCCACCCTAATGCACGAACATAAGATTCTTGTGTCCGTGCAAGGAAACTACTGCTGGGCGACATCCAACGACCAAAAATTATGGTAATTGGTAATATTCTCTTGCAGGTTTTAACACTCTAATAATCTATTTTAAATTTGTTTAAATAATAAATACATAACTATAGAAATCGCATCTTCTTACAATTCAAGACATTCATATCTTTTAAATATAACGAATCAACATTATTGTAACCCCCTCCCTCAGTAAAAAAATAAGTAATAATTTCAGCTCCTTTGTGGAAGATTATTTCAAATTATGAGCGATAAGCCGGTATGTGCATTTCGCAGGAATACTAAGAGAAAATTAACATTGCTTAGCTTACAAATGCAATCAAATTAATTTTCTTAGTAGCTTTTCTTATAGGCTTTATTTAAAATTCAGGTGGTTCAAAACGTTGTATTTATGTATGTACGTTTTCTGATGGGTATTCGCTCTTTTTTGTCTTAAGATTTCATGAGCTTATAAGGTTTCACTAAACTAATTTTAAATACTGATTTAAAAAACCTAAACGTTACTTTTATTTTATGAATATTTTATTCATCTTAAGCCAGTAGTTACTGACCCATATTTAACCCCCCCCCCCATATACCCGATAGAATTTTTCAAATATCTGCATATATTTCTCTTATCGATAATCCGTGGGATTAGACATCATTGCCTTTTATAAATCTTTGAACAATCAGCCATAGGCGTCTGCCGTATTGTGGAAATCCAACGTTGGTTAAATATCCATGACATTAGCTCCCTACATGGATCGAAGCTCCCTATTATAGCGCTAATCCCTGGATTGAGCTCTCGAGTAGAGTTCATTACCATTGACCTCGTTGAGATGCATCTTAAAGGCTATTACTTCCAATATTGAAGCCTGTGAACCTAAGCTGTGCTATATTACGAAACCTTTTACTACGCGTCTTTCCTCGCTTATCCATCGTTTCTTAGGTATGGTCGTTTTAATAAATAATAATAACTAAAGGTAAAACTAATGGAATTAATAAGTGAATAAAGCATTAGTAATGACGAAATGATCGATTATATAAATTGCAGATAAAGGTGGTTGATTGGGGAAGGGGATGCGGTCAGTTATGAAAAAAATAATTATTTTTACATTACAATCTTTCATCTCATGAGCCTTCTCAGGCATGGTCTTCCTCTGCCACATCGTCCACCAGGTCCACAGGCGTTTGGGAATTGAATCTCTGGACATACGCGCCACATGGCCCAACCATCTGGTTACTGCTCACATTTGAGACCAAATCCGGCCTTGCAAAGATCTCGCGCAGCTCTTTATCGGTGCGACATCTCCACTGCCCATATTCACACACTAGACCTTTGGTCCTGCGGAGAGCTTTCTCTCCCAAGCGATTAGATTCCTTGCTGAGGACTTAGACATCATCCAAGTCTCAGAATCATAGGTGACGACTTGTCTTATAACTTTCTTGTACAATGTGATTTTTGTACTAGAGAAAGAGAGCTGTAATTTAGCAATTTTCGAGTGGCTAAACAGCATCTATTCTCAGCAGTCATTTTTGCTTTAAGTTCTTCCACGATTTCAATACTTTCTGTTATCAGGGCACCTAAATACTCAAATGTTCTTACAGCTTTAAGGGTAACATATTATGACACATTCCTCTATTTACTCGGCTTTCGCATGTAAACAGCCTTATTTTCATTTATGTATAGCCCTAGTTATTTTGCTGCTGTTTCAAATTCTCAAATTCAAACTGCCTCTGCTAATGCTTTTTTATTTCTTGTCGTTATTACAACATCTTCAGCATAAGCTAAAGTCATACTGTGTCATTAAAAACAGAGCCACCAGGTACACAAGTCCGGTTCATCCTTCTTGAATACTCTAAAGTGATATGAAATAGAGGGGGAGATAAAGGATTACCTTGTCTGAGTCCATCTCTTAGCTCGAAATCCTGCAACAACAGGTCATTCATCTTAACAAGGGATCTGCTACCGCTTAGGGTCATTTATGTCAAATTGGTCGTTTTTAGGGGATACACAATTTTATCATTGCCTTAAGCAATTCTTCACTGTTTATAGTATCATATGCCTATAAAGTAATTAATTTAATATGGTATATAAATAAAATAAAGGTTTTGTCTGTACACCGAATAGACTCAACCCGTTTCATGATATATTTCCGTTTCATGCATTACAGACACCAAATATACTTTTAAACAAAGTTTTGTCTGTCTGTATGTCCGCACAGTCCAACGAAATTTTGTCAGGGGTAAGCTCAGCAATAGCTAATGATACAAATTTAGTCATTATATTTAGGTTTGCTGGACTTGAAACATAGTCTTTAAATGAAAACAAAATACTGAGTAGAACCAAAGTTATGAATTCTTGAGTAATTTGTCTAGAGATATCGGTTAGGAAGTTACTTACTTCGATTTTCATCCCAATCTACTCTACCTCGAGCCACATTTAAAAGTCGTACGATTCAACTGATAGAAAAAATTATCACAACTCAACGGGAAAATTCCGAAAACTCGAACATGTGTAACGCGTTGTCGCTTGAAACACGGGTAAAACACACTAATTTTTCAACTTTATCCGATCTTCCAGTTGAAGGTGTTATTCGATTCAACTTCCCGAGCCTAAAAAATGTTGGATATATTTGTAAGGATTAAACAGACGGGTTAGCCGGAAATCAGATCAGATCGCCACATTACTCAGATCAATTTATAATTCTACACGGATATAGGTGACTCAATGTTACAATTTTTTTTTCCCCCGTCAACGACGGGTACATCAGCTAGTGTAACACTATTTGGCACTCGCATGCTTTTCTAACATTTGCCGTATATATTTTTTTAAATTATAACAAAAAAAGGAAGGACATAATTTATAAAACGTATACTGCAAAAGTGAATGACGTCTCATTCAGACATTTGGATTTCTAGTTACGATCAATTTTATTCTATTAAAGTTGAACATTAAAGATTTATGTTTTTTGGTTCTCAACTGTATTGTTGCTCTGATCACTTCTTTCATCGTCGTTTTTTCCTGTAAGTACCTTTTAGATTTTAGATTTGGAAAACCTTGGAATTCTATTTTGATAGAATCAATAGGGTTACCTTGGAATGACCGTAGCGGAATGCTTCTTTCCTCAATTATGACAACTAGTCCAGGTGCATCTGTAGTCATGTTTACAATTATCTATTACTCATTTCCTAAAATATCTTGAAACAATGTAGAAATATAATTACGATTAGATTTATACACCTCTAAGTGCATGGTTTGCTGCTTTAGCTTTGCATCTTATGGTTTAATTTATAGCACTATTCAAGAAGATTCCTAAGGGATGATGGATGATGGAACACCACTTCATTTCCATTCATCAAAACCATCACATCTACTTCTCTCTTTTTTCAGTCTTCAGGCAATTCATCTCGACCATCACATTTTCTCGTTACTTTTACACCTCCTGAAAATACATCCCCAGGAACTGAGGTAAATGGATTCCCCTTTCACAAATCCAAGTATATTCACCATAAAGCTTATTTCAGTCTTTTGTAAAACCTTTAAAAAAATCCTACCAACAAATAAGGATGACTCATTCTCTTTCCGAAATGTCACCTTCATTCATAATTCTCTATTTCTGTTTGGATGTTTGACTAGGATATCATCATAAAACTATTTCGTACATCTACTTCATACCTTGAGAATTCTGCTTAGGGAAATATGTATGTTTCTAACAGCAAAAAAATACATGAAACTTTATCATATTATGGGTTTTATATAGTGTTGCCCAAGTGCAAGAACAAAACTTGGTCTTGCCCACTTAGTCTTGATCTTGCGCAAGAGTCTCGATACTGTCTTGCAGTTACCTATTAGCTTATTACTATAGAGATATTACTGTATTTTTTTAGATAGAAGAAATCTAACTAAGAACGAATGAAAACTTAGAAGAGTTAAATGCAAAAGTATATTAGTTATACCAATTCTTTAAATATAGTAACTAAAATTGAAATTTAAGTATTAGTAACTATTTTGTCTTAATTTGTATTAAAAAATCTATTTTATTTACCAGTCTTCGTTTTGGTCTTGCAACATATAGACGATCTTGGTCATGGTCTTGCAAAGTGCAAGACCAAGACCGATTTTTGGCAACACTAGTTTTATATAAAAAAAAGTAGGACTTTATGAGGTATATTTACTCTTAAAGGGTAACATTCGTTTTACGAACTCCAGTTAGCTACGTTGTAACAAATATATTTAGATTTAATCATTATTTCAAGTCAAAATCGGGAAAATAGAAATTTGCGATTTTTTTTCAGTTATTGATTAATAACTCCAAAACTATATAAAGCGGGCCTGTAGCCAGAAAAAAAAATTAAAATATATAATCTAATGTATTTTTTAGTTAAAAACGATTTTTATTTAGTTGTGAAAATATAATTTTAACTAAGCAAGTGTTTTAACGTAGTTTTATATTTCAATAAAAGATTAATTGAGAACATATATTAACCTGGTAATCATAAAAAAAAAAATACAGTTTACATAAAAGAATTATAAATCGGATTAATAATCAATTAAATATTTAATAATTAGGTTGATGAATTATCAATTAATTCTTAACCAGAAAAATGAATCTGCTAAAATAAAAATTTAAAAAAATTATTTTGACGAGTCCAAGTCTAACATTTCTTATCACTGCTTCCTAGCAATGTTTCGGTTATCTCGTATCTATGTAGGTTCTCTCAGACATTCAGTAGTGTCAGGAAGGTTGAATTCATTTGGTAAATACTCATAGAAGATATCACTCTCCTCCTGATTCATTATATTAATTACTTTTGGGTCTCGTAGATGAATATAGAGGTCAATCAATTTACTCAATTTACTGTTTCGCCATTGAAATGAAAACTACTATATAAATTACAAAGAGTTACTCTGAAAAATTATATGATTGATCTTAATAAGTGAATCACCCTGCTGTTACTGACAAAAAAATATATATTATAAAGTTTTTTTAACTTCTTTGCCTTGGTCGATAAGTGGTTTTGATAACTGAGTTATTTTATTGAGTTTGACAAATAAGTCGTTTAAGGATGAAATAAAACTTATGTATTATAGACATACTTATTATACCGTCAATACTTATTTTAGTATACAGTATATTGACCATTATTTAATATGATTTTTTTCCATTATTCCATTAACTGCACAATGCCATTGTTCATAGAATCTCTGGAGTTTATTGTTAAAAAAACTGATCCAAGTGGTTTTTGGTGTCCTCTTCCTTTTGGAATCTCTTTTCATTCGTGGAGTCCAGCAGAGACCGGAATAAGTGGTAGTCACCTGGAGCTAGGTCCGGTGAATAGGGAGGGTGGGGCAAAAGGTCCCATCCAAGGCTCAATAATTTATTGCAAGTGACCAATAGTCTCATGTGGGGCCTAGCGTTGTCTTGGTGGAACACAACACCCTTCTCATCATTCATAACTTTTCAGGATGTTCTCCGAATTTGATGTTACTATATCCGTTGGAAAAGTGAATTATTGCTCTTCAAAGCGGTATGAATGTTTTTTTTTATTTAATGCCTACATAAGGAATAAATAAACAAAAACTTCTTATAAGTTCTGATTTTTTATCTCCACTAGTAGTTTGTTTACAAGGTTGATGTAATTTTGTGTAGTTTATGCGGTCCTAAACTTCTGCTAAATTCCTTGTAGATAGTTAAAGTCTTGTTAAAGATATAACATTTTTTGTGATTTTCGAAAAAGAATCGTGTGAGACCCAAACATTAATCCTGGAAACATATCCGAGCTTGTGCAAATGGTTCCCCACGCTTGTGTGCGACACATTTAGGGCCATAACAATATCTCTTACTGATTGGGTGGGATTTTGATCAACAATGGCCTAAGCATTGCTCGTTTCAATTTCATGTGGGCGGCCAGACCGTTGAGCATCATTCATGTCAAAATTTCCTGAATGAAATTTGGCAAACCAATTTTGACAGGTGCGTTTGGTTAAAGCATCATCCTCCATAAACACAGCAAATTTTTCTATCAGCTTTTGCAGCAGCTTACATTTTTTAAAAATAATACAATAAAGTATGCCGATAATGAATGATATTTTCTTCCGTATTCACAATGCAATATCAAACACAACACTAAGCTAGTTTCAACAAGAGTTAACATATATACTCATTGACATATTACAAACAACCCACCTGAGAGATTAATTCATAAGATAAGAAATGTATCATAGTGACATAAAAATAAACAGAAAAACCGAAAGGACTTATTTGACAACCCAATAAAAGTAATGCCTTCATGAAGTTCAACTTTCCCGTATATTCTGCAAGTCTGAAAATGAGGCTGAAGAAAATTGTGAATTGTTTCTTAAGATTATTCTTTGGGATTCCCAGGCTCTCTGATGTTTCCTACTAATACTCCGATCGCCTCTATTTTACTTCCCGACGAACCCAATTTCTACTTGGTCTTATCCGTTTCTAAGTTCTCAGAACCAAAAAAACTCCCAACTTTCTAGAACTCCTTACTCTACGTTCCACTATTCGTTCTCTGAATACTATATCTCAAACAATTGCTCTATATACCACCTCCCGTAAAACCACTTACTTCAGCAAATCTTTCGTAACTCGTGCTATCTCCTTTTGGTTCACTTTCCATACCTCCATCCGTCAATACTCGTCCGGAAAATTCCTTTAATTCCGTATTTAACTATAACTATTCATCATCGGCTTCATACTCAAACTACCGCTACCATGTAAGAATTATTTGTATCTGTAATTACAATTGCCACTAACAGTTAGTTAACAAGTGTCGTTTTATAGTTCCTCTTGCCAAATTATTGTTCATAATCTCTTAACATTTTCATTATTCCTAGGGAACTTTAGCCTCATACCTCTGGAGCCAGGGCCCAAAAATCGACCTGATCGCAGGCGAAGGTTTGATTGTAAATTACTCAAGTGTTTGTTATTCTGGGTAAAAAGAACCTTGTCTGCCGCCCCAGAGCCGCTGCTTTAAAAAATGGCGTCTGATTTAAAGAATATTAGGTCTGTAATTTGAAGATCGAAACGGGAAATCCATTGCGAAAAATGTGGGAATAGTTTTTTTAATTTGTATATATGGATTTAGACATGTAAAAAACAACATTTTTAACGCGGGCCACCACGGGAAAACTTTTTACAGCCAAAAAAGTCAGCATTTTTCGATATTTTTTTGTTTTTTCACCTATAACTCCTAAATGATGCATCGTAGAGAAAAATGTACTTAATAAATATAGAACGCTAAATTTTGCGTCGAACGAGTACATAAACTTTATAGTTTGGTTACCTTTTAAGGTAAAAAACCACGGTCAACCAACGCTGATTTTTACCAAATTTGTCAAAAACTGACATAAATTACTATAAATGGCCGTATAATTTGGAAATGAGTTCCCTAAGAGGAAAAACCCATAGAATCAAAGTTGTAGAGCATCAAATTTTGCGTCTGATGAGTACTAACATTTTCATTAAAGGTCAATTATATATCTCGAATCGGGGGATTTGTTATTCTTTTATGAAATTCGGTATATTTCGGCACATCGTTTACCAAAATCTTTTACTCATGAGAGGTGGAAAAGAAGCTTATACAGCATGTAACAGCCTCTAAACAAAAATAAGTAAGTTGAATAGACACCCATGCTGTTAAAATATTAAAAATCACATTTACCTTCATTTTCAATTTCCAACCTTCGGGAAATCACCGATTTTGTTCAGAGTAAGTTAACTACATTAAATTAGTTGGTACTCAGCAGAAGAAAAATTTGATGCTCTACAACTTTGATTCTATGGGTTTTTCCTCATAGGGAAGTCATTTCCAAGTTATAGGGCCATTTATAGTAAATTATGTCAGTTTTTGAAAAATTTGGTAAAAATCAGCGTTGGTTGACCGTGTATAATGTTTAATGTTTTTAGAAAAAATATTTCGAATATAAAATAACAAAAGTATTCAGTATTTTAATTAAAAAAGAATAAGATGCAAATACAAAATGCTTACTTCTCATAAAATGGCGCTTTACAAGAATATCTTTAAAAAGTGGGTTTGTTCTGGCGAGGAAAGGAGTTATGAGATTAGAGGAGAGTTGATATACGTTTAAAATATTAAATCAGGTTCTTCAATTAATATTATTTCTGAACAGTTTATAATAAAAGCAACCCCTCATCAAAATTATTGAATTTTAAATATTCTCTAAGGTGTTACAAAAATTGTATCCTTCTTTTTTCTTTCCTGAAAAGTACTTTAAAAAAGCATGTATTTTTCTAAATTAAACATCTTTAGGTCCACAACAACACTACTTGTTGATTTGACAAAATATTCTCTTTCCTATGACAAGACCCTGCAGTCCTTAATCATTTTTTTAAAGATATTCAGTTTTATGTCAATTAATAATGGTGTTATAAATTTCAATCCTAAACAATTTCTAAGCTGGATTTTCACATGGGACGATTCTCATACAAACAACCAGACATGATACAGTACTTAAAAGGACTTGCTCAATTCGATAATTTATTTTTTGCATTTCAAATACAAAATAAAATACATTTTTTTGTATATTAGTATAATGGAAGGGGAAAAAAAAATTCTTTTTTTGTATTTTATTATTTTTAAAAAATACTGGTCCAAAAAAAATGTATTGTTTATTTTTCTTCTTAAACTGCTAGATACGAATAATGTATTTTACTTAGCATTTTAAAATATTTTATTTGAAATACTGCTCAGTTTTGATCCAATACTTCAATTGCAGTTGGCGTGGTGACTTTACTGAGATTCTGTGGCGAACGCATTTTTCTCTGCTCCTCGCGTATCAATTACATCTTGTACTTTATTGATCTTAGCTCGAGCATTCTTTGAAGCAGTCTTTGAATCGTTTAACAGGGCGAACAATATTCAAAGTATTTAGCGAAGTTTCTAACGAAGCACCAAAATTTTATTACATTGTACAACCAAAAATTATGTTTAAAGACTAATTTAACACTTTCTAGCAATTTCGTTTTAATTTTTTTCACTGTCAATTTGAGATAATTTATGTCACATTATTCTAAATAATATTAATTATAGGATATATATCAGTAGGATTTTTCCAAATTCCGAATAAATTCCTTATTTTAATAGAATATTTTTAAGAATAAAATAATATAATGTATTAAAAGGCAGACAAAGGCAATCGACTTTTTCATTTTTCATTAATATACCTGCTTAGTAACATCTGAGAAAAATTTCATAGAAGTATTTTGAGGTATATTTTAGTAAATTAATTTTGAATTTAAATTATTGGTCATATTGTGAATTGATAATTTGATGAATGGCTTACTTCACTACTAGGCATCTATACCTATCAAATAAAAATTATTATTGTAAAAAAATATATATATTAACTAGTGGTACTGAGCTCAAACGAAAGATAAGACAATAATTGAATAAAACGTGAGCTATCAAATCAGTAGTTGTTTAGAGGGTTGTATTTATCGTTGTGAAGCGCTAAAACTGAAACAATTTATGATTATTTTTTAATTAAAAATTCCTTTTTTGTATCATTACGTCTGATTTGAAAAAAATCACCATTAATTGTTTCCACCTAGATTGATCATTCGTCCCACAGTGCATCGTCACGAAGTTTAAGTGGCTGTTGACAATTTGATAAAAAGTTATCTGTACAGAGAACTAATACAATAGACTAACACAATATGATCATTTTATTAATTATAACGCAAGTACTTTTGCTACCAAATGTAAGCACGAGAAAAAATACATTAACATTTTATCCCTAAAATCATCACTTTTCTAGTAATTTTCATTAAAAAAAAAAAAAATTAGCCCCACTTTCCAAAATTATATCCTTAATCCGCTAATGCCCGGAAGCTAAGTGGTTGTTAAAAACCGGATCGATCGCAACTTTTATAAATTAAGTTATTTTTTTAGTTTATCCAATTGTGAACTCCAAACTCGGCTATAATTCGTTGAAAGCTTACATATCGTTTCCTTGATTGATCCTACATGCTTTCGTAGTCAACTGTCAACCTTTAATGCAAGGTTATAAATATTGAGACGAAGTAAGGTCGTTGGATGTGAGATCGTGACAAAGCGGAGAACTCACTATCAGTTAGAGGCGGAGTTTGTTTTGAATACAAACAAGAAAAGGGGAGCCCGCCAACCCCATTAAATTCCAAGATAATAGTTTTAACAGGTGTCACATTCTAACTGTATTCATGGCTCGGTTCGCCCGAAGCAATATCTACCTGATCATAACGATAACCTCGGATTTAACAATACAAGAAATGTATAATTAATTTAATTTTCTCCATATACTTATTAAATTTACAGAATTAAGTGAAGGGAGGGGCAAGGGAGCATTCCGAGCATAATTTGAAGTTAAGGTTTCTGATTTTTATGTGTTTTTATTATATAAATGATATATGTTAAATTTTGGTCAGATAAATCCGACAGTGATACAACTAAAAATCACGGATAAGGACTGCTTGGATAGAGAGATTTTTGGTAAAAAACTAAAAGAGGTTGGAGTTCTTTTAGGGAGGAGGGAGAGACGAGGGAGAAAATGGACTAAGGAAGCGCGAGAGGAACAGTCAAGGAGCATGTAAGAGTATTGGTGTGGAAGGAAAGCGGGAGGTGTGAAGAAGAACAAGAAATGATATTCGCGTTTTCCTTGCTGACCGATTCGTGTAAAAAAAAATAAAAACATGATACTCACAACTCTGACATGGCGACGTATTTATAATTACCGCAAATAATAAAAAAAAACTAATCATCCTTTAGATCCTAATATTTAAATCTTCTCATTCATAATAATTTCATCTTCAATTTAATATAAAAATTTAAAAAATACTTCATCTTAACATAGAGCTGATTGGTCGTTTGCATATTAAAAAAAATAAAAATAAAAATGTATATACATTGGCTTACTGTCAAAATGTTTTATTTTTTTTAATTTAAAAATACATCTACTAAATTTGTAAAATGGATGTAATGATATGAAATAATTGTTGAGAAACAACCAACCGGTAGCATTTCAATAGTTTATTTCCATTAGAAGAACGCCGGCCATCTTCTTTTCAGACGCCTAGGAGGGTTATCGGGAATCATATTGGAAGCAAGATTAGAAACGAGAGGGTTCGGATGGTTCTGAAGTGTATTATGGATGGATATGTTTCTGGATTGGACCAAATCTGAGACATCAGGACATGAAGGAAAATTAAAGTCGTTATGGATGATGTTATTTGTGACAAAGTAAGGAGCATTGAGGATTTTACGATTGGATTGGATAAGACAGGAATTCAGTGGCTTAGTGGAGCCCCAAAGCTCAATCCAGGAAATCCAAATATGCCTAATCATAGCCATGTATATGCGTCTCTTGTAATTAATTGAAAGCTTAAAGCGTTTGTCTAGTAAATGCTGAAGTAATCGGAAACGTCGAGAGATTTTTTGCCGTTTCAGTCTACTATGAGGTTTCTTCGGAGGAAGTTTGTCAGATATCCAGAGGAGTCGTCGGTATCTGATTTTTTCAATATAGATAACTAGAGTATTATTTAGGATATTGTAGTGCTGGAAGTAATAGATTTACGACGATGGGTAAAGGTGATTTGATGGAATAATTGGAATTTATTTTATTCCTCCAGTTTTGACAGCATTCTTCAAAGTTTATGATGTATGATTGAAGGATTTGGGATGCAATTGATGAGTCATTATTAAAGGATAGAACACATGTCGCATCGACATGCGTGGAGGTGACAGTTTTAGGAATGTCAGCTGAGTAAAGGAGAGGACCAAGGATACTACTTCGAGGAACACCGGTAGAGTAGGAAAACTGGGATGAATAAATAAGCATTATTATGATTTACTTTAAAATAAAGAAGGAACGGATAATGAGAAAGTATTTAGGGTGCAGAATTTACGGAATAAAGCAGTTCCGGGTCCTAGACTCGAATAAAATCCTGTTCTACGTCTGTTTCTACTTTTTGATTGTTTTTACGTTAATTTATTCCATAAAGTGAGCTATTGTTATGAAATTATGATATTTATTTCGAAATATAATACCTAAAATATGGATATGAAACTGTTAACTGTTATTGAAAGAGGGTTCCCCCACCCGGTAAAAATCCCAATATCGACCCTGAAATAAACCAAAGCTGTTTTTTGTCTACAGGCTAAGTTTGTATTTATAACTAGTTCATTATAAGAAATTTTATAATTCGTACAAAAATGTACAAGTCAAACCTTCTGGTTCAAATGCAAAAGTGAACAACCGGAACAATGCCCATCACGAGTGGTAGAAGTAACAGATCATTTCATGGACATTCATCATCGAATATTTGACTGTCATTTGACAAGGATCGGCCTGATGTTCGGAGCAGGTACAAATATGAGATAATATAGGACACTTCTAATCAGGACATTTAAATTTAGCCGTGTTGAATCAATGCAAAGTAGCATGGCGGTACTTTTTTCCAAGGTTCTAAACAATTCATAGAACTGAACAAAATTTATAATGACTCTCTATATATATATATATACGTCAAATAAGATATTATAAATTATGAATTTTTAGAGCTTGAAAAATTCGATTAAATTCAAAATTGTTTAATTCGCCTGAAAAACTAGTTCCTCGAAATCATATAGATTTTTCGATCTAAAATAAAGCCATAATACCGAACTGTGTCTGAGAAAGGAAGCCAGATAGAATCAAAGTGAACTGGTGATGAGTTGTGTCGGAGTGTAAAGGTAATATGTTGGCATTTGGATTCATTCACTTTAATAAGCCAGTTATTACAATAGTGCTCAATCAAGGAGAGGTGCCTTTTCAGATTTAAGGATGCTGTTTCGGGATCAGAGTTGGATGATAAGATTGCGGTGTCGTCAGCGAATGTTGCAAGGAAGATATTGGAATGAACAGGGATGTCAGTAGTAAAACAAGAGGATGTAAAACACGGGACCCAAGAAACTGCCATGCGGAACACCGACTTTAACGGAATAGATATTGTAAAATTCTGTTCCACAGCGTTCTCGGGAGGAGCGGTCGGAGAGGTAAGATCGAAGGAATAGCTGTAAGGACTGAGGGAGGTGGATTTTAAGCTTGAAGAGCAGCCCGGTGTGCCATATCCGGTCAAAAGCCGGTTCTATGTCCAGAAATTCACCCTAAGAATATTGCTTGTTTTTTAGGGCTGCTGAAATATGATAAACGACTCGGAGTCCTTATTAAACAGTGAAGTGTTGTGAGCTAAAACCAAATTGATGGGAAGGAAGATTCTGGGATTCTATGAAGGATAGGGTTCGTTTCAAAAGGATCTTTTCAAAGATTTTTGAAAGGATTGGGAGTAGACTAATTGGTTTATAGGATGTCAAGCTGTTGGGCGGTTTGCCTGGTTTTGGGAAAAGGATGATAGTGGAGTGTTTCCATAATAGAGGAAAGTATATACATGTAAGGAATATGACTGCTTTGGATGGAAGTTGTCGAAGGATCTGAGGGGTAAGGTGGTCATATTCAGGAGATTTACAGCGGATTAGATTTTATAATTGAAATTTCACTTCGAAAGGATGAATTGCTTTAGGGGACAAGGAAAGTGGGATAAGGGATGTTAGGAATTCTTCTACTGTTACGGTGTGGGCGGGATGAGATTCCGGATATGAAATAAATGTATTAAATAGGTGTATGGCAAACCCATGGGATTTATCTTCATCAGATGCTGTCCAGGAGCCGTCACCTCATCGGAGGGGATAAGAAATTTGTTGAGTTTTTAGGATATTTGTTGTTGTTTTCCAATGGGAATTGCCACGAGTCGATAGTGAGGATAGACAGGAGTTAAAGGATTGTGATCTGAAGGTGGCTAATTCCAATTTTAATTTTTTACAGTAATAATTATAGGTTCTGCGGTCGGTGGAATTTCTAGTACGTTGCTATAGTAATCTAGTACGGCGTTTGATGTGAATTAGGTCAAGGAGATATTGAGGTAGAATGGTTTTATTAGGAATTATTGGGGAGTCTTTTGGAGGTAGTCCAGGCAACTTGTTGGGTTGTGGTAGTAAAGGAATTGACGGAACTATCTAGGTCATTGGGAATTTGTAGAGACAAATTGAGATCAATTTTATCGGAGAGGATTTATCGGAAAAGATCCCAGTTAACTGGGACCCTGATAAATGACGGTGGAGAAGGTTTGGGAATGATTTCTAGTGAAATATTATGATTTATAGGACCATGATCAGAGGAATGTTCATTTAGATGTGTAATGGAACAATTGAGGGGACCTAATCCACTGTGAATGAAGAAATCAAGTAAATCAGGATTACGGTTAGGATCTGCGGGCCAGTAGGTAGGAGAGTTGGGAGAAAGGAGGTGAAAACGTTGGGAATTGGGTGCAGATAGCAGGGTTCAACCAAGAGAATTCGTGGCTCTGGAACCCCATTGTTGGTGCTTGGCATTTAAGTCTGCACCCAAGATGAAGTGATGTCCTAACGAGTCGAGAAGAGAACTGAATTAGGTATTGGATATGGATCGGTTAGGAGGGCAATACGCTGATGCAAGGGTAACCTGAAAGGAGAAGGTTTTTATTACTATAGCGATGGATTGTAGGAAATCTTGTGTAGGTGATGTGAGTAAGTGATGGGAGAGAGGGATTGGTATGCAACGACAGCAGTAACGGCACGTGCTCTTCCATCTGGGTGGTCAGTACGATATGTCAGGCATTGTGGTATTTTGAAGAGCTGTTTAGTGTTTATTCGAGTTTCAGTAATTAGTGCTCCGGCAATATTCTTGTCAAGTAATAATACTGATAGTTCGTCTGTATGGTTTCTAACACCATTCGCATTCCAAAGGAGAATGAATATATGTTTATTGGAAGTCATTTAAGGATTTTTTGGGATAGGGATAAAATGTGATATAAGATTAGTGAGAAAGGATATCAAGGAAGTAACAAAAGAACTGAATTCAGAGAGGAATGGTGTAAGGAAATTTGTGATGTCTGTGGTATTTGATGGAGGAGGAATTTGGTGTTGATAGGATTGTTGAGAATTAGGTAAAGTTACAGTAGTAGGATGCTGGGAGTGGAGTTGAGAATTTTGAGTGTATAATGTTGTTGCAGCAGGATTTCACAATTAATGATTTTGTTCTTACCTCCTAACAAATGTGCGATAGACACCGTTGGATTCTTCTTGATCGTGTAGGTTCTCGTCTTGACCTTTCTGCTTCTTCTTGGGTCCGGGATTTCTGATATTTTGACTTAATATTCTTATATATCTGACAGCCTTTGTAGTTCGCTGAATGTCCTTCAAGGCACAAAGCACAAATTTCAGGATCTTGTTTCGGTTTTGTGAACTCACCGGATTTCTGCTGCTCTCCACCTTTCACGCAACGCGGTGAATGATGGCAGTAAGTCTTGGTGTGGCCATATGCCTGGAATATTTGGCACTGGACGATTTCTCTCTTAGGGTCTGGCTTTTCTACTATCACACTTGTATAGTACATTCTTCTTTTTTCATATATTTTTTCGATCCCTTGAGTTGGCTCCAGATCTACGAAGAATAAGGGTAGAGGAACTTTTACTCCTGGCTGTTCTTTACTCCCTTTCAGAACATTTGTGATCTGGCGGACTATTAAACCTAAATATTTCAGTTCTTCTGTTATTGTTTCGGTTGGAGTTGAGGAGTGTAGATTTCTTATAACAACTCTTAAAGCTCACTCTTGCCGTAATTGATACGTATGAAAATGCTCTTTGGTTTCTGTTAGATATTTCACAATATTTCTATAGGTTTCAGCTGTGTCTGGAGATGTTTTAGTGTCCTTTGTTCTGTTTAGACATGAGTAGGTTCCAGTGCCTGTCATTTTGTTCAGTTGAGAGCATAGTAAATGAAAATTGTTTATGGTTTTAACTAATATGGGTGGAGGTCGGGGGTCTCTTGGTATCGGAGTGGACTCCATCATTCTGAAGCACCTGATAGGAGTTGGGGGTAAAAAATGGAGCTTCTTCAATTGTTTCATTTGAAGATGTGTTTGACGAGGCTTTTGTTTGACAAGCAAAGAACGAGGTGTCGAGCTTATTGTATGAATTCTCTTAATAGAAGTTCTACTAGACATGACCTGATGGTGATCTCGTATAAAAAAAAGAGAAAAAAAATTAAATAAAAAAAAAAAAATTTATACCTGCTAACAGTAAATATGAATTGTTGTTATGTACCATTGACCTGTTATAAATGAATAATATTACGCTGATAAACAAGCAAATTCAGAGAGCCGAGGTTGAAACACAACCTTTCACATCAGCTGATCGATAAGCTGTCAATAGCTAAAATTTTTAAATTAAAAAAAAATACCAATATTTGTTAAGTTAAGAAATTGAGACTATGTTTGAGCAGTAAAGAAAGTTATTGTTTTAAAGTGTCTACGTCCGCAACAAATAAGTAAAAAATTCAAATTCAAAAGAGTTGGCAAAATGTTAAATGTTTCTAAAACGAAATAAATTCGTTGTTATTGGGAAATTATATTCCGAATGTTGATATTGTCGCGAAATTTTGTTCCATTTATTAAAATCAGAACTTGAAAAGTAAAAAAAAAAGTTGATTTTTAAAAAGTTTCAGTATCACCAGATTTTTTTTCCATAGTTTGTCAGTTCTTTTAGAACTAAAACTTTTCCCCTAGCAACTCTCCAAGTAAAGGTTTTATAGAACTTTTATTTTTAAAAAACTTTATTTATAAGTTCCGTCTTCTTAATCTTAATTCTTAATTACTAAAATAAACAACACATTAGAAACATGACTAGTTCGTTTAAGACAAATTATAACTCTCATCTATGCCTAATTCCTGTTTATTTTTCTTTTAACGGAACTTATTTTAATAACTTAAATAAATATAAGTTAAACTTTTAACATAAACCTGGAACTTATTTCAAAATATTTTCTTAGAACTTTTATTTTAAAAACTTTTGTCTAAAAAGTTTCACAAAAACTGTCAAAATGGAACTTTTGTCTTAAAAAAGTTTCACATGGACTATTAAAATTAAACTTTTTTAAAAAGTTGAAATTGATGGTTAATTTGATAAAACTATTAAAATTGTAGAGAAATCATATTTTAACTATTTTTAATTTTTTTTAATTTACTAAATTTTTAATTTTGCCCCTAGAAAAACTTTATCTTAGCCACGTCCGTGTGTAAGAACAATTGGTGATATAAGCTAGTGAACGAAAAATAAATCTTGGTCGGACGATAATTAACTCATTTCATAGCTAATTGCAATTTATTCCTCATTAATTTATGAGATAAAAGATGATTTGGTTTATATAGCTCTACAAATAGTAAATATGATTTATTAACAAACGAAACCGGTATGGTACAGTACAAATGCAATGGCTATGATTCGCCTAAACTTCTTAAAAAATGTAAAAACCTAATAGAAATGACCTGATCATACTAGACTGCTTGTTTATACGAACACATTCTGCTAACTTCACTCATCCATCAGGACTGATTTTACCTGCCACCTATCTCACCCATCTCATTTGAATATCTATCTTCTGCCTTCGCTGATCCTCATCAGACCTTGCCAGTAACTGTAAACCCTGTAGCGTTTGATATATATGATATGATCTCCCTCTCTTGTGTTGACTATATAATGTCCACTGAAGGACCTTAGTTGTTACTTGAGTTGAGGAAAGAAAAAAAATTAATTAAGTTAGTATCATAAAAATTCTTAGTCACATACTTACTTCTCAACATTATCCATACAGTCCATACAGTCCAGTCATTGCATGATTATAGAAGGAAATGGCAGTCACTACTATATAGGAGTCACTAGCAGAATCTCCTTTAGAGACTAATGCAGGAAAGACGTGTTATCATATAATAATAATAAGGCTTAGCGAACCCGAAGGTTCGATGCCGACACCACCAATCGCTTGTTACACACCTCCCTCCACCGTTCGCCGTCCAAACCCAGTCCCTTCAGATCGGCTTTAATGCAATCCTCCCATCTTCGCTTCGGTCTACCCCTCGGACGCTTACCATTCGGCACAGCAAATATTAACCTTTTAGGAATTCTCTCGTTACTAAGCCCAACAACTTTACAAGCCCATTTGATTCGCCGCGATGAAATTACCTCAATTATATTACCCGGATACATCTCACGCAATTCGGCGTTGTGTAACCGTCTGAACTCTCCGGTTAACTCATCCTTTTTCGGTCCGAATATTCTACGCAATACTTTATTTTCAAAAACCTTAAGACGCTGCTCATCCCTTAATGTAAGCGGCCAAGTTTCGCATCCATAAAGAACTGTAGGTAAGATAATTGTTTTATAGATTCTAATTTTTAAGTTTCGGGACAAGAGGCGCGAACTAAGTAGTTTTGTCACAGAAAAATAACAAGCGTTCCCCGCCTTCAGTCTAACCTTAATCTCTTCTTCAATTTCGTTTTTTCTAGTTATCGTAGAACCTAGATACCTAAATTTATCTACCTGTTCAAACATGTTACCATCTATATCGATATCACCAGTAGTATCGCCATTTTTGCAGCTAACCATATATTTTGTTTTATCCACGTTTATTTCGAGTCCTAGTTCTTTCCCGGCTTTCATTAACGTTGTCGTATTCAGTTTTATAGTTTCAACGTCTTCGCTTAACAGTACCAGATCATCAGCATAGCCCAGCACGGATGTTGTCCCGCCCAGATCCAACCCTTTCTCGGTTCGCATTACCTCCCTAATGGCATGTTCTAATGCCAAATTGAACAGGACAGGCGAAAGAGAATCCCCCTGTTTTAAGCCCGAACGAACCTCAAATTTTTCGGACAAATTATTACCGATTCTAACTTTATTGAGTGTCTCCGTCAAGCACATCCTGACTAGATTTACTAGTTTTTTTGGAATCCCCTGCTCGATTAGAATATTATACAATTTCTGGCGGTCAATAGAATCGTAAGCCTTTTTAAAATCTATATACAGCTGGTGAACAATACCGTTATACTCCAATTTTTTCTCTAATATTTGCCGTAAAGAAAATATTTGATCAATAGTCGAACGATTCCGTCTAAATCCGCATTGGTAGTCTCCGATAATTTCCTCGGCGTATTCCGTGATTCGACTGGTTAAGATTAAAGTGAATATTTTATAACATACCGGAAGGAGTGAAATTCCTCGATAGTTATTACAATCCGTCCTCGGACCCTTTTTGTGAATCGGAATAAGAATAGATTCTTTCCATTCTTCAGGTAATTTCTCGTTCACCCAGATCTTTTTAACCAACCGATGTATTTTAGAAACTCCAGCTTCTCCGCATGCCTTAATTAGTTCAGTAGGAATATTATCGATTCCCGCTGCTTTATATGATTTTAATTTTCCGATAGCTACTTCAACTTCCTCTTTAGTTGGTCCTTCTATTAACGGTTCAGCACTCTGGTACTCAGAAGGAGGACACAGATCATAATTTCCCGTATTTAAAATATTGTCAAAGTGGTCCTTAAACTTATTCAATATGTCAGCCGGATCGGTCAGAATATTGTTATTATCATCCCTAATTCCAGACGTTACGGGCCCTACATATTTACGTGATCTGTTTATACCTTTGTACATGTCTCTTACGTTATTTTCGATTCTATTAGTTTCTATTTCAATTATTTTATTTTTAAGATACTCCCTTTTTTTATTTTTGAGCAATTTTGTCGTTTCGTTCTTTGAGATTCGGAAGTATTCCAGATTGTCTTCGCTAGGATTATTTAGAGCTTTTAATTTAGCGGCTTTTCTTTTTTCACACATGTTTAAGCAATCTTCATCAAACCACGGTTTGTTATTCTTATTTTCCTTTTTTCCTAGACACGAGTTACCGACCGCTTTAATATTATCTCTGATCTCTATCCATAACTTGTCAATATCCTCGTGGTCCTCGTCAGGAAGCTCTAAAGCTTCAAACCTATTCTTAACATCTAGCTCGAATTGGTTTCTAATTGATGGATTTTTTAATTTTTCCAAATTAAAATTCTCAAAATCGAAACGGTTTTCTTTTCTCTTTTTTATATTAAGTTTTTGTCGAAGTTTCGCGATTACTAATTCATGATCCGACCCACATTCTGCTCCGCGATAAGACCGTACATTAATTATACTGCTTTGCCAGCTGTGTTGTATCAAGACATGATCGATTTGATTTCGTGTTTGCGAATCCGGTGATGTCCAAGTATATTTATGAATATCCTTATGTTTAAACGTCGTACTTTTAATTATCAGGTTTTTCGAGATGGCAAAGTTTATCAGACGGATCCCATTATCATTACTATATTCGTGCAAACTTTCTTTACCAATCGTCGGAATATAAACTTCTTCCCTTCCTACCTTTGCGTTCGCGTCACCTACAATTATTTTCATGTAGTTTCGTGGTAGTTTATCATAAACCCATTCGAGTTTATCGTAAAATTCACTTTTGACTTCATCGTCACTGTCTTCGGTCGGACAATGTATGTTTATTAATGCGATTTTAAACCAACGTCCCTGAAATGTAGCTACCGAAATTCTATCACTAAAGAATTGTACGTCCCTCAAAGCGGATTGTAATCTACGCCTAATTAGAAACCCGGTACCTAAACAATGATTCTCGCTTCCTCCGTACCAAATAGTGTACTTCCCTTCCCTCATCGAGCCCTCCCCTGGCCAGCGAACCTCTTGCAGAGCCACGACATCCAAATTGTACCCATTTACCTCATTCGCGACCGATTTTAGCCCCCCTGCTGTGTTTAAACTCCTTACGTTCCACGTACCAATATTTAAATCCCTATATTTCAACTTGCGCCATGAATCCCCTAAAGCAGTCCCCACCCGGAGACCCGAACGGGGGACTAGTTTACTTCCGGATAATGAGCGTTTTACCTTAGGAAGATCCATGACTTTTTGTGGTGTTTGGTGAACTAAAGATATGTGAGTAGGGCGTTCAATCCTACGTCACACCCTCCAGCAAGTCTGGTGGGCCCCTACCTCCAGCAAGTCTGGAGGTCCCCTCCCTCCAGCAAGTCTGGAGGGCCCCTCTCATTGTTGGTCAGCGAGTCCATCGGACTTAGCCGGGAGGAACTTCCAAGAAATTTCCACCGACCATCCCCACATCCGCCACCCGTGGGACGCTCCCCATACGCGGTAATGAGCCCGCGCGAGGCGTGTTATCATATATATTATCAAATATTTCAAGGGAAAATAGATAGATCAATATGCCGTAAGTACGCCACGAAACAAAAACAAACAAACCCAAGCTGGATTCGAAGCTTCTCGAAAACATAACGTTATTATCTTTACATGAAAATAAACTTCACTTTTTTCAGATCAGAAAAATCTAAAAGAACCCTTTCAAGAGCAAATTTTAGATCCATCGCTGGCTTACGTTCTTCCATTTGTAGTGTATTTCGTTGTCCATTTCATATCAATGGAAGAAATTTAATAATAAAGGCTAGGTATATCGGCAGTCACCATCATTTTTTTTTTCGTTATCCCCTTAATCACCAATTCTGACAAGGGGAAAGGCTTGTTCTAGAGGCACGGCCAAATATATTCAAACCAGATTGGCTAGGTTGAGATTCATTCTGTGGTTCCGCCACGAAATAAATTCCGACCCGCCCTGACAAGATAAGAATCGGTGGCGTTAGACTCGAAAATGTTAAAGGGGAAACTCGTCAACTGGTAAATGTAGGTTTACAAATGTTCGCGGTAAGCAGAAACAAACGAAAAACTGGCTGTATTTTTTTAATATAATAATAGGATTAATATTATTATAATGGACTAAGAAAGAACAAGAGGAACAGTTCAGGAGGATGAAAGACTATTGTTCGTGGAAGGAAAGGGGAAGGTATGAAGAACAAGAAATGATATTCGCGTAGTCCTTGCTGGCCGATACATATCAAAACAAAAATATGGTTACTCTTATTCTCCACTGGACTCTAATGCCGGTGACGCGGCTGAGAGAGAAGCGCTGGGATCTCTTAGAGTATCGCATCGTTCTCCACACGTGGCGGGAAGGGCATAGTTTCTAGTCTTGGAGCTCGCTTAGCTGATTTTAATGACTGTTAATTTTGTTGTTTTATTTATTTATTCACTTCGATTTATTTATTATTATTATTATATTTTTTCTTGTAAAAATGTCTGTATTATTTTATTTCATTTCAAGTTGCATTTCTTTTGTTTTTATTACAGTTTTTGGCTTTGTTAAAAAAAATCTTTTTATTTTATTTATTATTTTTCAAATTTATTTTTATCATTATATTTTTTTATTTTATTGGATTGTATGGTATGAATGTGCTTCGCTCACCTATAATATTCAGTGCCCTTAAGTGTGGCAAAATGTATTATTTCTTAATAAAAAGATATAATATAAAGATATAAAAAAAACAAGATGTTAAAAAATAAGGGAAATATCGGAAGATCAAAATATATAAAATCATTGAAGGGTGTTCAGTCAAAATACAAATTAAAAATAAATAAATATTTTTATTTTAATACCCTTCTTCTTCTTTGTTCTTACTTCTGGATGTCGGGAAGTAAAAATTAGTGGTTCTTCTTAGGTCCTCCAAACTTCCGAAAAGCTTGGTCCCAAAGTCTGTGGGTTGATGCCATATCTGCTTCCGCATGTCCCCCAAGTTCTGCTCTGTGGTTTGTTCATTTTGGCCACATTCACACAGGGGACTGGGTCCTATCTTGAACCTCCTGCAGAGGTGTGATTCCAAACGGTTATGTCCAGTTCTGAGGCTAAAAATGACAACCTGTTCTCTTCTGGTTAGCTTGAAATGATCGTCATGGAAATTGTGATTTGCGTTACTTGCTTTCCACCTTTGGCTTATGGCTGCTTTGTTAATAGTTGATACTTTTTGTGCCGACGTTTCGCTTTAAGTTTCAGGCGTTCATCAGGACTAATCACAGACATGATAACATATAATATAAATATTGGGAAATGATAAAAAAAAAACATATAGATAAAAATTATATACATAAGTTCAGAAAGTATAAAGTAATGGTAAGTCAGCATGGATTTATAGAATATCGGTAGCAAAGTTAGGATAGATATATAGAAAGTAAACTTTATCCTGGGACGAGGTCCCTTATGAATAACAGTTATGAACAAAAAAATAAAAACTACATCTGGCCATAAATTACATTAATCAATATTAAAGAAAATATACAGTATCTCAGTAAAATTATATTAACACAAGTAAAAATAACACCATTTTGAAAAAATATATATATTATGTAAATGAAAAAACAAAACAAAATAATGTAAGCATGGGTTGATTTTTAAAATTAAAACTCAATAAATTTTAACAACCATTCACCTCAGTCAAAATCTGTTTCCCAATATTTATTTCATTGTAAGTTAAGCGTCGCCGGGCTTTGCAAATAAAAAAAAAGAAGGAAAAAGGATCGAGAAACAATACTCACGGCTTCTGAATAAACACTGCTTTATTCGTTCAATAATCTGCCTTATATACAATTGTTATGTTTATTTACATTACAAGATGGTATTAAGGCTGATATCGCCAGTCTCCGGTCTTTATCTCCCCCCACCAGTTTACGAATAGGATTTTCGGAAACTTATAAATTCCTAGATCGGAGCCGCCGGTATCAGCCTTAACCCTTTACAATTATTCGTACCAGTATAAACTTAAAGTACACCAGAACTCACTTCCACTCCGCTGGAACGAGAAATAAATAAAAAGAAATAAAACACAGAAAGTAAACACACAACGTCTTATTAACAATGGAATAGAACTCTTAATCCTATAAAAATTACAATCGCCTCTATTATGTTGCTATATCTTTATTTACAAGAACAACAAAACAAACAAAAAAAATGACATCATCCACAATAATAATAAAAAAAACATATTTCTTATAATACGCGATAAGGGTACTACGAATCAATTGGTTTATGTACCGGTTCTAACATTGGGAGCTTCAATTGTTCAATATGAACAGTTCTCCTCTTCTTAGGTTCGTTAATGCTTTCAATGGTTAGCAGATTATGCTCCCTAATAGCAACCACTCTGAATGGGCCCTCGTACCGTAACAATTGTTTCCCTCTGTTGGTTCCAATTCTACGGTACACTATTGTTCCGATTTTTAATTCTCCCATTCGGTCACGTACCTGCACATTCTGCCGCGCTACCCGCTTCTCCTTTTCCCGCTGAATTCTCCCCGTTACCTTTCCCCACGTCTTTTCTACCTCTACCCTAGTACTCTGGATTTGCTCTACGAGATGTTCATTGGTCGTTGTTTCCCCCCAATCTCTCCTTGGCCTGCGCATCCCGAATAGTATTTCCACAGGTGAAAACCCCGTTACGGAGTGGATCGAATGGTTATAAGCTGTTACGGCTTTCTTCATCGCAACATCCGGCTCCAACCCTTTCTCTCCCTGATATACACGGATGTGGTCACTCAACGTGCTGTGCAATCGTTCGATTCCTCCTCTACTCTTAGGGTGTCCCGGTGTGTTATAATGCCACACAACCTCTAACCTTTTCACCTCCTCCCTAATCGCGGTATTGTCGAACTCTCTGCCCCCGTCTGATGTGATCCTCTCGGGAACTCCGTAAAACTGTATCCAGATTTGTAGGGCTTCCGCAACTGCATTGGCAGACTTGTCCATGACCTGATGTGCCATAGCTACTTTACTAAAGGTGTCGATGATCGTGACCCACTTGAACCCTTTCCAGGTGAATGTATCGATCTGGAGGTCTTGTAGCGGCATATTCCCTGTAGGTGTCTCTTCCTGAACTCCTCTGGGGGGGTGTCGATCATACTTTGTGCGCATACATACCTCGCATTTCCCGATGATTCCTTGGATAGATTTTTTCATTCCCCACCAGAAATACTTTCGCCGTAATGCCTGCAACGTCTCGTTGACGCCTCGGTGGTTGGTCTTCCCCTGGTGGTATGCCAATGTGACTGCTTGTTGTTGCTCCTCATCCTGTACGGTTTCCACTGCATACTTGCACCGGATGATCGTTCTATCCATGCCTATTCGCTCGGATCTCCACATCCGCTTTATTTTCTCCCATACCGTGTTGTTCCCAACATAGAGATGGTGTGTCTTTCCCGGTTCCGTGGCGTCCTTCAGTGCCGTACGGATTTGCTCCTCGCTCACCCCTGGTTGCGACCAAATGACGCGAATCCTACTTTTCCCGTATCTTCGGTAATCTATTTTCATGATCCCTGTTGTCCTTGTTTTCCAGATTACCTGTCTAAGCTTGTCGTTGATGATTTCGTCTATTTCCTCCATCGCCACTGGTCTTTCCTCCGCTGAGCTATCTTCTTCCGGGGACCCCTCCCTGTCCTCTATACTGACGGTATCATCTGCCCCTTCACCCTCAGGAGTCCATTCCCTCAAGAATTGGCGCACGTCCCGCGATGGACCTCCCCCGTCCTCTTCTACCGCGTTGATCATGATGGCCCTAGAGAGCCAGTCTGCCACCACGTTTTCCTTTCCCGGCTTATACACCACCTCCATGTTGTACTGACTAAGGAATTCTTTCCATCTCGTGACCCTCGCAGAGGTTTCCTTAAGTTTTCCTACCCACTGAAGGGGTTTGTGATCGGTGTGGACTCGAAACTTCCTCCCAAATATGTATGGCCTGAAATGGTCGATGGCCCACACTATCGCGAGTAGCTCCCTCTCTAACGCGCTGTACCGTGATTCCGCGCTCGTAAGTCGTCGGCTCGCGTATGCTATCGGACGTTCGCTCTCACTTCTGCCCTGGGACAAAACGGCCCCCAACGCGTATTCGCTCGCATCGGTGGTGATGTTGAACTGCTTCTCAAAATCCGGGAACGCCAATACGGGTTCTGCCTGCAACCTATCCATGCATTTCCGAATATTATTTTCCATTTCTGGTGTCACCACGATCCTCGCGCCTTTCTTCAGCAAGTTATTGATAGGTACCAAGTATTCTGCCATCTCAGGTACGAATCTTCTATAATAATTCAGCGTCCCGAGAAGCCTACGAATCCCTTTAACGTCCCGTGGCACCGCCATTCGTGTGATTGCCTCCACCTTTGCCGCATCCGGTCTGACCCCCTCGCTAGAAATAGTGTGGCCTAAAAAATTGATCCGCGTTTGTCCCAACAGGGACTTCTCGCTTGACAGTTTCAGCCCGAATTGTCGCAGCCTTTCGAATACCGACCTCAAATGCCCCACGTGTTCGGCTTCCGTTCTGCTAAAAATCAGCAGGTCGTCCATGTATACTTGGCATACGGAGTCGTCGATACCCCTCAAAAATTCGTCCATCAGGCGTTGAAACGTTATGGGCGCATTCTTCAGACCAAACGGCATTCTGGTGAATTCGTAATGCCCCCTTTCAAATGTAAACGCCGTTTTATGCTGATCCTTCGGGTGCATCCGTATTTGGTGATATCCCGCCTTGAGGTCCAACGTGCTAAACACCACGGCCCCACTCAACCTATCGAGTATATCTTCGAATCTGGGGATCGGGTACTTTTCGTCTACCGTGTTGTCGTTCAACTTACGATAGTCCACTACCACTCTGTATTTTTCCTTATTGTCCCCCGGCGCTGCCTTCTTTTTCACCGCCCACAGGGGACTATTAAATGGCGAGGTGCTATCGACTATGATCCCTTGCTCCTTTAGGCTTTCCAATTCCTCCCGAATATGCTGCCTCAGCGCCTGCGGGTATCTCCTTTCCTTTACGTAGGTTACCCTATCTTGCTTCAGTGGAACTTCGTGTACCGTCTTCCCTGTTACCCCCAATACCTCGCCCTCCCTGAAGAAAATATCTACGAACTCCGCTTGTAACGCCTTTCTCCAGTCCTCCACCCTGTTCACCGCTCCTATCCGCACCCTTCTTTCTCTCGCGACCCCTATACATCCAAATTTCCTCTTTCCCAGCCTGATACTCCAAGCTCCTCTACGGTTTCTAATGCTTACCCCTACCTGTCCTAACAGATCACACCCTATTATGACTTGGTACTCCCGCGTCATGCTCTCTACCACATGCACCTTTAGCTCCCCCTTTTTCCCTGCCCACCGATCAAGCGTAATTGTCGCTTCCCCTTCTACCTTACAGGGACCACCCAGAGTGATTAGCTGGCAGCCACAGTTTTGTATCCGGAGTACCCTCTCGCTCCCGCACACTCTCCCCAACGCCCCCCGAGTCAAGATAGTACTCGAGCTCCCTGTGTCCACGAGACACTTCACTCCCCCGTCTACTTCAATAATCGGCAACCAGCATGGCTTACCTCTAATACTGTTGCAGGTTGCTGTGCGGTCGCCTCTCTGCTGACACCCTTCTCAGATGCCGCCTCGCTTCCTCCTTACCGCCGTCGCTCGTCGTTGCTCGCTCCGTTGGCTGCTCCTGCCTCCTTCGCCTCCACTGCTGGCTGGCTCGTCAGTCTCCGTTCCCGACGTCCCCGACTCCTCGGTTGCCTCTTCCGAAGATCCGTCTCTCTGCTGCATCCTAGCTCGTTTTTTCAACTTTTGAGCGTTCACCTCCATTGGCTCGTCTAGAGGTCTCTCTCTCCTGCGAAACATGTACGGGCACTGTCTGGCAATATGCCCTTCAGTCCCGCACTCGAAACATCTAGTGCGCGGACATTGTGCTACCAAATGTCCCGGTTTCCCGCACCCGTGACATTTTCTGTCTTCCCTCCGGGGTCCATTCCTAGGCCTGGACTGTCCGGATCTTCTCTCGCCCGTCGTGGCTTTTTCTCCGTTCGGGTGTTTCATTTCCCTCTTCCTCCACCCTATCTGGGCTGTCCGGGGTCGTCTGTCACTCACTCGGGTCCACCCTGGTTCCTCTACTTCCATCCGAGTCTCTTCCTCTCTTGCACTCAGATCTATCATTTCTTGGGCACACTCGAGGAACGATCGCTCTCTAGGCAGTCCGTCCCTTCTCCCAGTCTCCTTAGCCAACTGAACCTTGAGTATTGTCGAAAGGAATTCCATCCTAGCTTCGACCTCTCCCACACTCATGGTTTCACGCATTTTCTCAGTTATGCGGTTGTACTTTGCCACTAGTACCCCCGCATACTGTCCTCTTGTTTGGCGTTGGGACCGACGCTCCCTGAACATTTGGAAGATATCTTCTTCCGGCGTCCATCGGCCCCCTCCGAAAGCCTTCTTCAAACGCTCCTTAATCACTGGCCATGGTGTCTCCTCGTCCGCTTGGATTTGGTTGAGGATGTTCCTCCTCACTCGGCACACGAGAGCTGCCTTCAGTGCCTCCGCGTCTCCCAGGTTCACAAGGTCCTCCGCCACCTTTGCTTCGATTCTTGATATGAGGCGGTCTCCACCTTTCAAGAAGTGATTAAGTTCACCTATCTCGCCCCCGAATCGCTCCAGGTCTGCGATTGCTCTCCGTAGATCCTGCGTGGTCGCTGCCCTTATCTTCATCCACTCCAATGCATTGGCGTGCGCCTCTGCCAATGTGTCCCTAGGTAAGGGAGGGATCTCTTGTATCTGCGGTACTTGAGGTATCTGAGGTATCTGAGGAATCTGCGGAACCTGAGGGGCGATCTGAGGAATCTGCGCTATCGGCATTTCCTGAGGTTGCGGCATTTCAGGTGCGTTCAACACTCCTGGTCGAATTAAGCCCTCTGTCGGCATCTCGTCTTTTCCTTATGACTAGGAGAAGAGAAAAAAAAATTAAAAGAAAGAAAGAAAGAGAAAAATTTTACTTCCGTGTTCTCCTGACGTTCTCCCGGGTTTCGGCACCAGTTAAGCGTCGCCGGGCTTTGCAAATAAAAAAAAAGAAGGAAAAAGGATCGAGAAACAATACTCACGGCTTCTGAATAAACACTGCTTTATTCGTTCAATAATCTGCCTTATATACAATTGTTATGTTTATTTACATTACAAGATGGTATTAAGGCTGATATCGCCAGTCTCCGGTCTTTATCTTGTATAACGTCATTTTGGGATGTGAGAAGGATTTGGTAGAGATGATATTTAAATTATTACAAGGAAGAGGCATGGCGGATATCAGATGGCAAGGAATTCCAGAAGGCAGTGGATCGGGCAATAAAGGAATATTCAAATGTTTTAGTTCTATGGGAAGGAATATAAAGGTCGGAAACACGGGATCTTGTTTTCTGGGAGTGGACAACGGGTTTGAACTGTAGATGTAGGAAGGATGTAGGTTGTTGATCGTTTGGAATAGGAAAGATCCAAGGAAATATTGTCTGCGGAAAGAAGGGAAGAGCCACTTTAACTCATCGTAAAGATGGGACACATGAGACCGCCTCGATGTACCGAAGACAAATCTTAAGCAGGTATTCATGAGTCGCTTCAATCTATCCTCAAGTACCATCGGGATGCCTCCGTACACCACACAGTGGGGGAAAATAAGAGAGGATATAAGGAGCTTGCGGATGGATTGTGGGAGTAAGTGGCGGGAGCGATGAAATAGCTTAAGGGTACCTATTGACTTACGGGAATTGAGGGCAATATGGGGTTTCCAGGAGACGTTTTCGTCTATGGTGATTCCTTGGATTTTAACAGAGGAGCTGAATGTGACAGGATGGTCGTTGATAACTAAAGGAGGAAGGAAGGAGATGAATTTAAGAATAGAACTGGACCCTATAATAATGGCCTGAGTTTTCATCGCGTTTAGCATGAATATCTTATATAGGATATATAAGATAACGGTGCCAAAGTTAGATACTTATAAAATAATGGAACAAACTTAGGAAGTTATAAAATAAAGGTAATAAAGTGATGAAGTAAACATTAATAAAATATCGGTAACAACTCAATGAGATAGACAGAGCCATGAAATATAACTGTTCCATATCAATAATTAAATTGATTTAATGGATAATATATAAAATAATGGTAAACAAATTAATGAACTTATAAGACAACGGAATAAACTTATAAAGTTTATGACCAAAAAAAGGATAAATAAAAATATAATAAAATAAGTTTAAGTAAATATAATTTTCTATCGGAATTTTTACTTGTTGGGCGACTGGCTTTACCAGACTTTCATCTCTAAAGATATAATTTTAGAGAATATAAGGTACTTACCCATTATTTGGCCATCATTAAATATATATCCTTCCAGGCTAGCTCACGTGAGAAGGGGTTAGGTTGAATATTTTTATGAAGCAGCAAAAAAGGTTAAAAGATCTATTTACAGAAAGAAATATTTACAGAATTAATACAATGTACAAGCAAAAGGAATAAAATAAAAGGAAAAAATAATTTACAAATAATTAATAAAGACAATTAAAGATAAATTGGAAGATACTATAACAAAAAGAAAATAGAAATAACAAAAAGATACTTGTTCTATATGCAATAGTATGACATGCCACATGTAAACATCAAGAAACGATAGTCAAGATACAAGATATCAGAGCACATTCTCATGCTAAAATAGCAATTAATAATTGGTCACAAGAAATAAAAGAGAGACCAGATCTAGTTTTTTTTTTCAATGCTTCCTTAATCTTAGTTACAAGTTATAACATAAAGGAAATGAAGTTATAAAGTAAACAATAATATCATAACGAAAAAAACTTATATAACAAAGCAATGAGAAATGAAATAACAAAGAAATGAAATGGAATATTAAGAGATACAAATCATAACTGGTAAAAGTAAAATAAATAGGGTTGCATAGTTGTTATAAGTTGATTGTCTTGGTATTGTCTTAAGAGGAAGTGACATACACATATAATAATAATGGAAAAAATTGTTATTTAACATGTCACGTGGACAACAATTATAGTGGGATATGGAAACATCCATAATAGTCAAAGAAAAATGAAGTTGTATATAGAAAATAATAAAAGTAAATAGAAAAGATATATTTTCATTTTTCTTTTATTTTGTATGAACATCCAAACAAACTTCTCTTCAATTATTTACTACAGTCAATTATCTATCCATTATCATATATAGAGTCATGTTCATGTGTCATAGTATATATATATATAATGTATATATATGACGCATGATAATTGACTGCAGTAAATAATTGAAGAGAAGTTGGTTGGGATGTTCATTCACAATAAAAAAAACTGAAAATATATCTTTTCTATTTACAACTTAATTTTTCTTTTCTTTATTTTTCAACTGGTGTGGATGTGTTCATATATCACTATAATTATTGTCCACGTGAGAGGTTATTATATCTCTCAGTAATTAAAAAAAACATTTTTTTCATTATTATTATATTTGTATCTCACTTCCTCTTAATATACCAGGACATCAACTTATAACAACTATGCAACCCTATTTTTTTTACTTTTACCATTCATGATTTGTGTAGAGTCATGTTCATGTGTCACACACACACACACACATATATATATATATATATATATATATATATATACATATATTTTTTTTTTTCGGTTAGCTCTACAGACTTAGTAGATCTTTGGCAACTGCATTAGCCTTCTCCACCTCTGCCTATCTTGGGCTACTGCTTTCCAGTTTGCTGCATGAAGCTCAGCGGTATCGATGTTTACCCTATCTATCCATCTGGTTTTTGGCCTCCCGCGTGGTCTCTTGCCTACTACTCTGGCATTCATTGTCGTGTAGAGGCGTCCTGATGGATTACTACGAGCTACATGCCCTGCCCATCTTAACCTGCTTGCCTTCATGTCATGAGATATTGACTGACCCGTTTCTTTCAACAGTTCTTTATTGTTCCTTCTCGTCCATGTGTCAAGGTTCTGGTCCTATGTTGGTCCTGTTATCCTTCGTAGAACTTTTCTTTCGAATTTCTCAATTCTGGCTTTTAATGTGCCAGTTGGAGCCCAGGTTTCACAGCCGTACAGCAGAACTGGCTTAATCACGGCGATGTACACCCTTATTTTGAGATTTCTAGAGATTTTTCTGGATCTCAGTTCCTTTGAAAGAGAGAAGAAAGATCTGTTCGTACTTGTTATTCGCTGATCTATCTCGCTTAGTTGATCATTTATTGAGGTTATTGTGGAGCCGAGGTATTTGAATCTGTCTACTTTCGGGAATGACTTAGAATCCACGCAGATCATGTTATAAGGGTGGATGTTTCGGCTAACTGTCATGTATTTTGTTTTATTATGTATTATTATGTATTAGTCTCTCAATATCCTCTTGATTACTTCCGAGGACAGCTATATCATCGGCATATTCTAGGATTTTATGTTTCATTCCAACGTGCACCCCTCCATCTTCGCGTGATGTTATTCTTATTACTTTCTCTAGTGCTAAGTTGAACAGCATCGGCGAGAGTCCATCTCGCTGCCTCAAACCCATCTTCTTGTATTAGTACCCTGCATTTAGGGTCCATTCTACACGCCTTCGTCAACCTCACTAATTTCCCGGGAACACCCCGGGATGATCTTCCAGAAACAGTTTCTGTTAACGGAGTCATAGGCTGATTTGAATTACGTCCTGATCTACTTCCCATCGTTTTTCAAGTACTTGTTTGAGGATGAATATCTGATCTAGCGTGCTCCTCCCTCTCCTGAATCCTGTTTGATGGTCGCCTATTATGTTTTCATACGGATATATCCGATTTAACAGAATATCAGTCATTATTTTATAGGCGACCGGAAGAAGTGCTATGCCTCTGTAATTGCCACATTCATACATGGAGCCCTTCTTAAGGATAGGACAGATCAACCCTGTGTTCCATGCTTCTGGCATCCGTTCCATCTCCCATATCTTCTGGATTAGATCTAACAGCTTGTCTCTGAGTTCTTCTCCTCCATCCTTGAACAATTCTGATGGTAGGTTGTCTATCCCTGGAGCTTTTATATATGACACACGAACATGACTCCTACGCCCGGTCAGTGTGAATTGCCTCTAGTAGACTGACGGACTTCACCACATCCGGGGGGGGGGGAAGGAATCTCGGGAAGCGTGTCTTTCCTTGGTGCGGGTGGCACCCATCCAAATGCTAACCACCCTCGGCGTTGCTTAACTTTGATTACCTATTGCAAGCGCCATGGCTATCCCAACCTCCATATATATATATAAGCATATCAGAGTATTAATTATATATATATATATATATATATATATATATATATATATATATATATATATATATATATATATATATATATATATATATATAAGCATATCAGAGTATTAATTATATGTATATATATATATATATATATATATATATATATATATATATATATATGTGTGTATAATTAATACTCAGATATGTGTATCTAAATATTTAATTGACAGATTTGATTGAAAGAAATGGAGTACAATCATTAATAGCAATTTGTCACAAATACATCCAATGGGAGAAAAAAATGGCGCCTAATATTGTTGCAATTTACATCAGTTGCCAACTACCTCATGTTTTTCACTCTCTACCCCAAACCCCATCGATCAAATCCCAACTGTCTTCTTACATTTCTCCTCTCTTCGATTTGTATTATCTTTCCATTTGCATTAATGTTATAGAATTGTGATGAATGCTATATTTTAGATTGTCGACCTATTTAAAGATGCCGTAAGTATTGTAGTAAACATTAGTTTGTCATTATTCATTCCGATTCAAAGATATTTGACCTGTTGTTTGTGAATCATTCCTCGGCATCATTCCTTAGTCTTCCTACAGTTACATTAAATTAACTCATAATTGCACCTTCTATTCAGCAGCTAAATGTCATACTTTATTTGTTTTGAATTATAAGTTATATACTAATTACATTAAATTATAAATGCAAAATTAATTGCATAATTATAAGTAAACATATTATCTACCCTTCTAAATGACTTTAATTGTAATAATTTAAAAATAAAGTTCATACAGTTTTAGTAAGCTTGTGTTTAATGAATAAAATTGTTGGCTTAGATATTAATATATTATTAGTAATATTTTGAATAAATTATTTATTTATCGAATTTGTCTCTACCCGATAATGTCATTGGCAATCCTTTTTTCACTTACTTTTTTTTTTGTATTATAATCTATTATAAAATCCCGTCATATTCAATAAATCTATCAGAGTCTCCACATCTTTTTCTGTATCCCGTAACATTTCTTTTATACTTTAAGGCGTGTTAAAGTTCTTTCTTGTGGCCGAATAATGTATACAGCCCACGAGGAACCACATCTGACGCAGAAAAGTGGTTGGTTCTCATCCGTGGAGTAGGTATCCGTGCGAAACTTCGCAGTGACCTATTATGAGACGGCATAGGATTATTTCCTCTCGTCTTGATCTTCTGTTGTCTGGAGGGATTCCTTCTCCAGGTCTCATTCCATTGAACGATTCCATTATTCCATCATCTGGGATTCCGCTTTCCTCGTCCAGTCCTCTCGAGGAACACAATCGATGGATTATATCGTATTATTAGCATCCGTTCGAGCCGTTATTATAAATTATTTTAATATTAGTATTGTGCAGATAATTGATTGTAGATGCAATTTAAGAAGTTTGATGGGGAGGAAGAAGGGAGAGGTGAATGCAGTCAAAACCCTCTATTAAGTGAAATTTATATTTTATACTGTCAACGTTTCGTCCCATTTTTCAGATCTTATGGATAATTTATAGATGAAGAACCGTGGGCCTTAGATTCCATTTAAACAGTGAATCAAACGTTATGACACAATAAAAAATTGGTTTCACTTATTAATGTATTTTTAAAATATTAAAGTTATATAATTATATTAAAATTATGTGAATGTGTTCATATATCACTATAATTATTGTCCACGTGATGGATTATTATATTTCTAAATAATAAAAAAATCTACAAAAACGGTAACGATTTTGGTGATACGAGTATAGATCAAAGATAATCAGTGAATACATTTGAACAGGTAGATAAATGTATATATTGAGGTATGATGCTAACTAGAAAAAAATAATAATTGAATAGAATATTAAAGCTAGGTTAAATGTAGAAAATGTTTATTATTGTTCGGTTGAAAAATTACGTAGCTCGTGGCTTCTGCACCGCATCTTAAAAATTAGAATTTTTAAAACATCATACTTCCTACGGTTCTTTATAGACGAAAAACCTGGAAGAATATATTTAGCGGTAAACAAGGTCTTTAGATTTTTTTAAAATAAACTACAGCTCAAAATATTTGGACCGAAGAGGAACGAGTCTACCAAAGAGACGAGAGTACAACGTCGAATTAAGTGAAATGTACCCGATTAATGTAATTAAGATTTGCGACAAATAAAATAGGCGTGTAAAATTGTTAGGCTTAGTAGCAAACGCATCCCTAATAGGTCAATTACCGTAGTGCCAACTGGTAAGTACCTGAGATTAGACCAAAGAGTACATGGGAGATTGCGTTAAAACTGATCTTGTCAGGATGTATTCGGGAAGCTCAGAGGATGAAAGCGATTGGAAGATAGCGACATTTCGGGTTCTTTCGGGAACTTTCGGATTCGCTAAGTCATTTTGTTTCTTTTTCTTTTAAATAATAGACATTAAAACTGTATCGAATGTCCTCCATGGAAGATGGGGTAGTGGGCCCTTTTGGACCAAATTAGCTGAATTTCTGTATATAGAGTGTTTCTTTCCAGACGGGACAATGACATAAATGTTCGGACCAATTTCTTCAAAATGTCTGTATGTACGAATGGATTTTTGCGTTTTGTCCCGTTTTGAAAATTATTGGGCATCACGATATCCCCTTTTAATACAGTTGAAAGGTTAATATTTTTATGTTAATCAAGTAGGTGTTGGAGAAGTGCCTTTTGGGGGGAGGTCTGGGTATGATAAGACTTCCCAAAAGTCTTATCCCTGCAATCCTATAAATTTATGTATAGGTACAACATACTTTTCCAAGTAATGGATGGAAAAATAGTTAAGATGAATATATATATTTGCTTACTTAATAACTCAAAAAGTATGATTTTGTTTAATTTTGTTTTAAAGATAAAAAGTCATTTAATTCGGACCGTTAGTTGCAGGGATATGACACTTTGAATTTTGTACACTTGTTCTCTCGGAAATTTGTTCACCTTTATTTTCTTTGATGTTTCCTCGAAATTATAAACATACCGAAAGATTCCTATAGCTTGTTTTAGAATTATTTTAATTGTCTACATAACTTATATTATTATTAATGTGTTTTGGCTTCAGACTTAAAAATATTTTAATACTAATAATCTACATATTGAAGAGAAGTTATTCGATGTTTTCAGTCAGTGAGAATACAAAGTAAAAATAAATGAATTATATTTATTTTTTATTACAGTGCTACCAATGGGTAGATTCTCTACAAGTCTTTCTATGACTTTTTATTTCTCTGTATCACATCTGCAAATTTCATACATCTATAATATAGATGTTGAGAAACTAGTAGACGGTATTGGTAATAATATTTTGGTAAAAGGTATATTATAATAACATTTAGGTAGTTAAACTTAACATTAATACATACATGGAAAGGAAAATATATGCTATATAAATTAAGGAAGTATATATTTGCGTCTCTATATATTTATTATTTTTAAGTTTAACTACCTACGTGATATTATATTATACCTATTACCTTCAAACTATTACTATTACCGTCAACTAGTTTCTCAAAATTAAAAGGAAACATAATTTTTATTCTCACTGACTGAAAACCCCGACCAAATTCTCTTCAATATATCTGCTATAGTCAACTATCAATCCATTATCAATAATCTCTATAGTGTGATATTTCCAGAGTGACCTATGAACCTTAATATAACAACTTAATAATTTGTCCATACATGATATGTAATATTATCCTACAATATAATTAACTCTTACTTTGGAAGGATCTGAGTAACGAGTGGATGGTAAACGCTGGGGGGTTATGTCAAATCTTACTAATTTCTTCTGTTACACATTACGAGGTATTGTTATCTTTTGTTCACAGTCGTTCCAGAAATTTGAAAGAAGGAAAAAAAACTAAATTTCTATATAAATCACGGTAAGTCATCCTTGCAGATCAATTGTACGTTCATAGTCGTTATCAAGAAAGAAGATGTTTTTTGTATGTGTTGTTTTGTTTTTTTAAAGCTTTAAACGTCATATTACCATTAAATAAACGACTTCATTAAAAGAATTTCATTACATTCATCCATTTCACTCATCTCTTATTTCAGACTTGATAGTTTCATTTTTAAGAGAGGGACAAATATATAAATGCACCGAAGATTACAGCTCAATAAATACATTTGGAAAAAAAACAATTGAAATAGAGAGTGTATGATCTGAAACTAAATTTTTATATTGATACTCTACAGGTATTGATTTTAACTTCAAGTATTTAACAGAAATGTTATGAAGGGTTTCTTATTTCTTAATTGCCACACTCTAGGGGGTAATTCTAGACACAAATTCCAACAAAAAAGTTCTTTTGATGCATGGCCCGATTCCGAACTTGAAAGCAGCTAAGACAAATTTCATATTCTTTTTAAGGTTGTTATGTTTTTATTAAACAGTATGGAATTGCTCAAAACCTGTTCAAGATAATTAATTTCTAACTACACTATCGAAAAGTTGACAATTTTTTTTTTTTGTTTTGGAGAAAACAGTTATTAAATTTACTTAGGTCAATGATAAAAGGGATTTTTAGGAGGGATTTTCTTATAAGAGAGCTGTACGATCCATACATAAGCAGCATATCTTTATATTACTGATTCGTATGCAGCAATAAAGCGGTCGTATCAGACCTTCTAAAAGTCCCTATTATTATTGACTTTAGTAAATAAAATCACTGTTTTCTCAAAGAAAATTTTGTCTACTTTACGATGGTGTACTTATAATTTAATTATCTAGAATAGTTTTTGAGAAAATCTTTTTTATTCAATAAAAAATGTTACCACCTTAAGGAAGACACTAAATGTATCTTAAGTTAAGTTATTGCCAATTTTGTGTCTTTCTTAAGATGTTCACATTTTTTATTAAATAAAAAAGATTTTCTCAAAAACTAGTTAAGATAATTAAATTATAAGTACACCATTGTAAAGTAGACAAAATTTTCTTTGAGAAAATAGTACTTAAATTTACTTAAGTCAATGATAAAAGGGATTTTCAGGAGGTCTAATAAGACCCATACATGAGCAGTATATCTTTGTATTCCTGATTCGTATGCAGCAATACAGCGGTCGTATCAGACCTCCTGAAAGTCCCTTTTATCAGTGACTTATTTAAATTTAATCACTATTTTCTAAAAGAATCTTTTGTTTTCTGTACGATGGTGCACTTATAATTTAATTATCTTGGATGGTTTTTGGGAAAATCTTTTTTATTCAATAAAAAATGTTACCACCTTAAGGAAGAAACAAATGGATCTTATCTTAAGTTATTGCCAACTTTGTGTCTTCCGTAAGGTGGTAACATTTTTTATTGAATAAAAAAGATTTTCTCAAAAACTATTTAAGATAATTAAATTATAAAGTAATACATAAAGTAGACAACATTTTCTTTGAGAAAACAGTACTTAAATTTACTTAGATCAATGATAAAAGGGACTTTCAGAAAGTCTGATACGACCGCTGTATTGCTGCATATGAATCAGGAATACAAAGATATACTGCTCATGTATGGTTCTTATTAGACCTCCTGAAAATCGATTTTATCGTTGACCTTAGTAAATTTAATAACTGTTTTATCCAAAAAAAAACGAGATGTCTACTTTTCGATAGTGTACTTAGAAATTAATTATCTTGGACAGGTTTTGAGCAATTTCATATTATTTAATAAAAACATAACCACGTTAAGAAAAATATGAAATTTGTCTTAGCTGCTTTTACGTTCGGAATCGGACCATGCATCAAAAGAAATTTTTTGTTGAAAATTTTGTCTAGAATCACCCCCTAGAGTATGGTCATTAAGACACCCAGTATATATTCAGAATTCATATCTGATCAAATCGCTTGTTTGAACTTGAAGGCATAATACCTTAATCTCGTCACTGACGATTAGAGAGGGGCTTCACTTCAAGTCAAGAAGCCTTCCCTCCAAATAGAACTTTTTTTTAACAGGTCCATATTTGTTTCTATCAGTACAAATACTCAAAGATTGGCAAATAATTTATGAATCACAACATGTTCTATTTTTTAATTGTAATGCATGTCCCTCTGGTATTAGATGTAAGCATGTGTTAAGAATAAATATAAAATTTTTATTCATAAAAGCATTATTGTTACTGTAATTACTGTTGATAAGTTTTCAATAAAAAAAAAAAATCATCCATCTAAAATAAAATCCTACTAGCTACTGAAGCTAATCAACTCCTGCGTTATATTTATCTCTGTAGATTAAATATCTTTTAGGAAATAGTAGATATTTCTTCCAGGTATAAAATAAATTATTCATCAATTATATAGAGGTGAATGTACAAGAAATGGATGATGTACTTGTAATGGTTTACATACGTCATTTTTCTTAATGTTGTAACTGCAAATCTATTCATGTTTCCACATTCTTTTGAGCGTATGAAGCTTGTTATGTGTTAATGAATTGTAAACTATTCATAGTACAGCACCTATCATTGGTAAATATTCCTTAATTTAACTGATGAATAATGTATTTCATAAACGAAAAAAAAAAACCTCAAAAACTAGATTTCCTTAAAAAAAAAAAATTACAGGTTTTCAGAAAATTATATACCGTAAGATGGGATAACTTTGGGACAGCGCATAACATTTAGTTTGTGGTGATTCCGTGGTGGATAGCTTTATAATGGCTTGTACATAATTTTGGAGGTCTCGGGAATGCATGGCCCATATTATTCATATTTGATGGTTACATAAAAAAAATATTGTTTCAAGGAGCTATAATGTGAACACATAAATTAATTTAATACAACCCAAGGTTTATTAATAATATTCCAACTAACTCAAAGTACGGAAATTAGACCCATTACCTGTCCTGCTGCCTCTATAGGTAAGAAGGTCTTTTCTAAGTCCCTCTGTGATCTAGCTATAATATCTATGTCATCTGCATAGGCAAGAATCTGTACTGATTTGGTGAGAATCTTCCCACTTCTTCGCCTGGTTAAAGCAACTCATAATATTTCCACCTTCCCGTACCACTATAGCATTATGGGTGTATTCAGTAGTGTGGAGTTAATCAACATTGCATAATAACACACAACTGCATTTATAACAGTGTACAATATTCACAGCTCTTATTAATTTTCAAGCCTTCAATCTTTAAAAATGGCTTTCTGACGGACTCTAGATTGAAATAAGCAAGACCCACCGCCGTCTTTCAGCCATTTTTGAAGTCTTTGAACCACAGGAAGTTTTCCTCCCTCAAAAACCGAGGACACTCCCGGTCGGTAAGGAGGTAGATTCCCGTGGTTCTACATTAACAACTATAGCCATCTATGGACGAATTCCGATTTTATATTTACACACCTGTTACATAAATATTGTCAATAATAAGGCGTTTATAATTTCTCACTTAAAAGCATAAAATGAGTTTATTTTTATATTGAAGTTGGATATTATTTTATGCTATTATTCTATGTTTCAATGAGCTATCATTATTAATATCGCGCTCTCGTGTATCGATTTATTATAGTTATCAGAACATTGGAGACCCGGAATTTAAAAATATTATGGATATTGATACCTTATAATATGTACAGCATTATTGTAAATTTTAAAATAAAATTATTTCGAAATTGAAGCTGGCCATTATTTTACGTTTGCCGCTGTGTTTTAAAAAATCTATCGATATTAATATCGTGCTCACGCGTATCGATTTATTTTAGTTATTAGATCATTGGATACAAAGCTTTTAAAAGTACTATCGATATATATATATATATCTTATAGCCAGTATTATTTAAACAATTGTATATATTAAAACAGAATGACTATATTATCAGAAGACACTTGATTATTTGAATGCTGAGTTGTTTGTGAGCAGTCGGCCCAGGACCAATTAGCTATTTGACCAATCGCTTCATCATTACTGTTGGTGTCGGCTTTCCTCCGACTCATTGAGGCCATAGTCACTCAACAAGAAAACATCACTATCCCTCATAAAGTATATGAGGAAGAGAGATGTTTTGTCATAGTAACCATTAAAATAACTTTATTTTGCATTTCATTTCTGATATATCTTATGATTAAATATCAAATAAATGTTTTTGTTTGGTCAAACGTTAATCCAAACAAAATTTAAAAGATTAATATTCAATAATCAAATCATTGACGGATTTGTTTGATTTGATATTGTGTTAAAGGAGCCATAGAGACTGAATGTATGTTAAAATAGAATGGAGGCAGAACTAAACCTATTCCTTTTTTAAACCTAAGTTTGTAAGTCACTCCTGCAAGATGCATACATGGTTTCCTCCTACTTTTAGTTTAAATTATTTTCTTCACATTTATTTCTAGGCAGTGTAGTTTAAATTCCATCAGTTTTCGTGACGACCATTATCTTTGGCTAAGAAAATAATTTTTAAATAACTTATTAGCGGGCTGCCAAAAATAGCTTACCATCTTTATGCCAGCTTACATCTCTTCGTTACCTTGAGGGCCCTCGTAGCATCTGGAGCATCTGCTGTGACTGACTGTGTGGGCCGAGAAATCGGCAGCTCTTGAGGATTAAGTGTTATCTTTTAGATCTTCTGATCTGCCCCCACCACTCAGAAATTCAAACTATTTTCGCACAAACAGGTAGTATTTCTAATAAATTTAGTGTCCATTCTGATAGTACCGCCCTCCCACAAAAATCCTATAAGATACAGACAGTAAAAAATACAATGTCCAAAGAAAATATCAAATCAATCATGTTTTTTTTTTTTTTTTTATAAATATACATAAAACCTGTAGAATTTTGGTGGAGAGGGAGGACAATCAAGATGAAAAAGAAAGTAGAAATATTTCCATTGATAAACCTATTTTCCAACCATTTTAAAATAAATTATAGGAGGATTAGACAAATTAATTAACCAATTTTATTGATGCATCTACAACAATCGTTTTCTCAAAAGCTGAAATATTTTTTTTATTTTACTCTACTTAACGATTGATTGAACTTATTCAAGGATATTTGTAGGTATATTTTAGATAGCCGTATGTTCTTATTTTCAATAATTATGTTTTAATTGAACCTAAATGTCGACACAGAAATGTCGTCCATTTCGGTTTGTGTAAATTTTCAGTCAGTTTTTATTATATATTATCTACATTTATCAGTTTGAAATTGTGAATCACATGGGTAGGATTAGCGTTTTCGCTCGGATCAAGTTGATATAATCGTATTAAGGATACGAAAAAAGTAATTGTTTCAATAACAAGACATTAATGTATTTATTAATTTAAAGAAAAATTGAGTTTAAAATAAGTTGACTTTACTTCAAATAAAATGTATTGAGTTTCTTATTTTATTTGTTACTGTTATCATTTCTATGATCCTTCCACATCTTAACTAATAATGTGCTAACATTTTACTACCCTAAAATTAGTTTTTGATCAAAAAAACATCATAAGCAAAAAAAAAAAAAGGATTTTTTTAAAGTGTTAATTTAATCCTAACCAACTTGATCATCATTGTTGAAAAAGACGGCTTGTTCTATATATAATTATTGAGTAAAAATATAAACTCATGTAAAATAAATATCATTAATGGCTTGCACAGTGATTACATGTGAATAATCTTCCTGCTTATGACGATTTTACCATAAGACTATATTTATTTTACCATAAGCCAATTTTATAAGACGTTTTTCCCAAAATCTTCTAAAGTAAGTAAACAAAATTTCTATTGTTGAATAATTGAAATTATCAAATTTATACTTCGATTATTAAATTTTTGTAGAGGAATATTGTTATGAACGCATTAGCTGCCATTGATTGAATAATTTGGGGCAAGAACATTAGCTCGGTTTTAATTATTCGTGAAATGTGACCCGATATTCATTAAATGAGCATTTTTTGTTTCGAGATTTAATTAAATTGAAACCCGATACAAATCTGAAGAAGGAAAAGTATTAAGCAGAATATTTCATGGAAATAATAGGGTGTATAAAAAATAAAATGACCTTTTTTCAACCAAATATTTGTATTATTATTTCTTTGATATAAAATTCAATTAATACTCAAAGTATAGTCCATTGTTACCGTCATTTTACATCTGCTAGCCACTTGCTCGATCCCACGCTGATACCATTCTTTGGGATGGCTGTCAAAGAGCTCTTGGACCGCAATTTCAACTGCCGCAAATTTATCAAATTTTTCTCTTAAAAAAAATGGGCCATGGATCTAAATAAGTAATGATCTGACACTGTGAGGTCTGGAATATATGGTGGATGAGGCAGGAGTTCGAACCCAGGAAGTTCTTTAAACTTTTCTTTGGTTCGACGGGAAGTGTGAGGAAGAGCATTATATTGTTGAAATAAAATTCCTTTTCGGTTGATCGAAGCAGGATGACGCTCTGGCAACTTCGCTTACAATCTTTTCAGCTGTTTGAGGTAGAGTTCTGAATTCATAGAGCATCTATCAGGAACAAATTCATGATGAATAACATCTTCAAAATGCCAAAAAACGCAAAGCATGTTTTTTTTTTTCAAATTTCCCCCTCGAAGCAAACGGGAAAGCAGTTTGGCCGCAATCTAGCCATTGCTCACGAGTATTCGTATTTCACCAGTAAACCCACTTCTCATAACAGGTAACAATCTTCCGGTAAAATGTCATATCAGAAGAGTTTTTTTGATAAATGTTCACAAATTTCTAACCTCCAAGGTGATTGCTGAGGAATAAGTCCGTGAAGGACTACTCTACTGCTGTCTTTCACCTTCCCCATTGAGATTAGATGGTGACCTTTCAACACACCACACTCCCTGACAAAGTTCGCGAGTACTTGTGGACTGATATGGCTCAACAGCTTCTTGCGAACCTGATCAATATCCATTAATCCTGGAGCTCTTCTTCCTTTCTAACGTCGTACGTCCACTGCTAAACTTTAAAGCAACGCCGCGCAGTGCGATGGTCAAGGTCACCTTCCCCTTCATATTTACATTCTTTTGAAATCTTGAATATGACAAAACGGTCATTTTTTTATACACCCTGTTATTATCCATTTTTACATAAACGTGATTTTTATTAATTAAGTCCACATGCGGATATTGTTGCTGAATTTTGGCACCGAATATATGTACAATATCGTACATTTCAGTGATAAACCAACGTTCATGTTTAAGTAATGTAATATAAAAGGCTGGAAGAGGGGTAGGGCGCTGAGCTTCCAATGCCCAAGGTGCTAGGTAGCCCTACTTATGGCAGATAAATAATTTATTCTGTTTCATCGACCCTGGGATCAACAGACCCTTCTGGGGCTCACCCAGCCTTAATAAAGTGGGTACCCTTAATTAATTGATTAATTAAGGGAGGAACCTGAACAGTTGAACGTGATCTCCGTCAAATAAACACCTAGCATAATCGTTCACCGAGAAATAATAACTTTCCTAAGTAGTACTGAACCCTAGACCCATTATATATTACCCAATGCAGGTAATATAATGTGCAAGGAAACAATACATAAAGTATTTAATATCAACATTAAATTAATGATGGTTGCTACCAAATTGCATTTTATTTTTTGCAAGCTTATGTTTGTACTACATAATAGGGTTTATAACAGCAATTTTTTTTTTTTCATTTCACAAAGGAGTTGTATAAAAGTTTGTAGCTCCTTCGGGTTCAAACATATTCGATTGAAACTATAACCATGCTCTCTATTCAAAGTTAAACCATGTCAACTAGGAGACTTAATAGTAAATAAAATAAAACTATCTTAAGATACGAAATTTTTCAAACTAAAAATATTCCCTTTAAAAATGGAAAACTGTAAATAAAAAACTAAGATTCGCCGTTAATTTTTTTTTCTAAATATATAGATTGTAGTAGATTACTTTCCTACAAAGTTTCAGCCCATAAAATTATATCCATTTTGATTAATGGATCTCCGAGTATTAAATATTTTTAAAAAATCGGGTATTTTAAATCTAAAATATCTCCAAAATGTTAATAATATATTTTTATATTGTGTTTCAATGATTGGTTATAATTTCATCACTGAGACTTTATTAGTTTGCTTTAGTTTAACATTTTTAAGTATTACTAAAGTTACTATATAATCAGGTTCTACGCTCTTCCCAAACCTCCCCCCCCAAAAAAAAAAATAATAAAAATAAAAACTTCCTGATCGTGTCTTACAAGATATAGGCGCAATCATCAGTAACAATTTTGAAAATATATAATCGTGTCGAAAACTGAAAGATATTAAACCACAATACCTAGAATAAATATGGAGAAAATAATGTAAACTGAAAATGGGAGAAAATCAGGTATGCAAAGTGCAGGAGTGACTTCCAAACTTAGGTTCAAAAAAAGAATAGGTTTAATTCTGGCCTCCAGGTGTTCCTCAAGGTAGCGTATTGGGTCCCGTCCTTTACATCCTCTTTACCGCTGATATCCCTGTCCATCCCGATACCTTCCTGGCAACTTTTGCTGATGACACCGCCATTCTATCATCCGACTCAGATCCTGATATAGCATCCTTAAACCTTCAAAGACATCTCTCCCTGATTGAGCACTGGTGTAATAAATGGCGAATTAAAGTAAACGAATCCATATGCCAACACATCACCTTCACGCTCCGACGCAGTTCCTGTCCACCAGTACACTTTAATTCCATTCAGCTTCCTTTCTCGGACACAGTCCGGTACCTTGGCTTTCTCTTAGACAGACGACTAACGTGGAACCCTCATACTAGACTTAAAAGACAGGAACTAAACCGACGATACGGACAACTATACCGGCTACTAAACAGAAAATCAAAACTTTCCATTGAAAACAAGTTACTGATCTACAAGACAATACTGAAACCTATCTGGACTTACGGACTTGAACTGTGGGGAACATCAAAATTTACTAACATCAAACGCATCCAATCCTTCCAATCAAAAGTCCTTCGAACAATAGCCAATGCTCCTTTCTATGTAACCAACAAAACCCTACACCATGACCTTAATATCCCATTTGTCCTAGACCTTATCCCAGCAAAATTATCCAAATTCCAACAGAACCTTACCCATCATCCAAATCCCTTTGCAAAATCTCTATCCAGCACCACCCATCCATATAATCCTCCAAGGAGATTAAAACGGCAGTGGCCCCGCGATCTTTTATAGTTTGTAAATAATGGAGTTCTGGCAATGGCCAGATTCTCCACCCACGACATGAGTGTATGTGGCTAAAGCACTCTTGCTCAATCTCCACTGGGTTTAGCCCTAGTGACGCGATTGAGAGAGGGGTGCAGGGAACTCCTGGTGGAGTTCTCTCGCCAAGTTGTAAATATTGTATATAGGTGTGCATGTGTTCTTTTTATTTATTTATTTTTAGGTTATTTTATTCTTGTTTATTGTATATATATTATTTTTCTGTATAATTTATTTTATTTACTGTACATAGAGTGTGAATGTGATCTGTGAACACTATTATTAATGTCCCTGAGACAGATTGTAATATATTTCAATAAATAAGCCATTAGAAATTCTGGCCTCACTCTAATTAACCTATCCATTTAGTCTCTATGAATGCTTTAACAAAATCACAAAACAAACAAATCCATCTTAGACCCATTTCTCTTTCCAGCTTTATCAAAAATTTTCAATTTTCTTTAAACTTTCGATCTAACCAATAATAATATTATACATACAGTTTGATCCGAATTTAACACCACTAAAGAATAAAATACAAGGAATCACTACGAAAATTTTCCATGAAAGCAAAACATTTAGTTTTTTTAAGGTTGAAGTCGAACATTAGCAAGTAAAGTTTTAAAAATCTACTCACGGTTCAGAACATTTAAAATAAGTTTTGATATACCATCATTAGTAAAATCTAAAACTGTTTGTTAAAAATATGCTTAAGTAGCTATTAAAACATTTAGAAAGTTCAGTCAAACAGAATGACTATGCAACGAATAGTGTTCCTATGAATATGATAAGATTTGTATGTATTATACGTATCTCATGTATATGTACTTGATATAAAGTTTCATTTTGTCTGTTGTTTATTGGATGTATAAATTTCTATATCAAAAAGTTTTTTTTAAATTCATTTATTGAGTATTACAACAATCTGTCTCTTGGACATTGGTTATAGTGAGGTAAATTATCATTCACACTATATGTACAAAAAATGTAAAATAAATATAAGCAAAATAATAATCAAAAGTATATGCAATAAATAATAAAATAAAATAACCTAAAAATAAGAAAATTAAAACTAAGCAAACAAACACACGTATACCTATATACACTATTTACAATCAGGCGAGGGAACTCTAGGAGAACCCCGCGCTACTCTCTCAACCGCATCACTGGTACTAAAGCCAGCGGAGATTGGTCGCGAGCACTGATCAAAAAGTTAAATATTTGTAATTTTAAGAAGGCAGACAATGGAAGGGCTGACGAAATGAGTTTATTTCTAGATAAAATGGTAATTAGTGGATGAAAGGTTCGCAAACCGATTCGAAATTGATTTATATAACAACAAACAAATATGTGATATCATGAGAACGAATGATTCTAGATTCCTTACTTTTGAAGCATCGATTAGCTACAATATATTCCCTAAAAATTGTTAGACTTGTTATATAATGAGGTTAATAGCCCGCTATCCCCAAAAAAATATATTTCCTACTAGATCCGTCCCTGAATATATCTTACATGACAAAATCGGTAAAATACAACCATCAATGCAAATATCAAGGCCATTAATATTTTCTTGATAAATGGTAAAATGGTTAAAGAAAGCTTACTCCGAGTATTTCAGGCCAAGATACTTCATATACGTATTTGAAATATTTCTTTATTATAATTGGTAATTGGTTGACTGTCGTGGATAATGAAGAGAAGAATAGTTGGGGTGGTCAGTCAAAAAGGAAGGCAAAAAATAAATGATAATATTTATTTTTACATATGCCGACGTTTCGACCTGAAGTTCAGGCCTTCATCAGGGCTAAAAAGATAACCAGATAACAAGGTATGAGAAACATAAGTAGTGATGGTAAAAAAAAAATAAAAAATAAAATAAAATAAAAAAATAAAATAAATAAATATAAAGTAAAATTAAATTGAGTTAGAATAATGACTAAGAACTAAGAGATAAATAATAATAACCGTTACAAAGTGTGGAATGATGAAGTAGGCATAATCAAAAAGGGTGATATAAGTGTTACAATGGGAATCTTAGAATAAAATGTAAAACATAAAAAAGAAATATGAAGTTAAATAAGAAATGAAAATAAATATTCAAATTAAGACATTGAGAATGGAGTAGTTAGATAGAATTGAGATATTGTAAAGTCTATCAAGATGTACAGACAATGTATAATATAATAAAGAGTTAAAAATAGAGAAAAGGAATGAAAGGAAGGAGGGAAGAAATTGAGAAAGCTGAAATAAGAAAGAAATAAAAGACGTACTTACCTGTCTCCTTAAGTGTTGCAGGGAGAATAAAAGTCGTTGCAAGTCATAAACATAGTAATGCATAAAACGTCGGCATATGTAAAAATAAATATTATCATTTATTTTTTGGCTTCCTTTTTGACTGACCACCCCAACTATTCTTCTCTTCATTATTTCTTTATTAAACGGTTAGCTTCTTACCCGAATTGAAAAAAAAACAAGAGAAGTTGTAAAATACAGTAGACACATAATGTTTTTTTTTAATTCAGTAACAGAATCAAATTATTGTATTTCTTGTATCTAAACAACGGAATGGTATTAAATCATCAAGGGCTTTCATGGTGAAGCTCCAGAAGGGATAGAAATTTTATTTTTCCATGGTCCAAATTTGTATCTCTTAAGCGCCCAGTGATCAATTAAAATATGTTCAACAGTTAAAATACGACGCATAAACTTCAACTAGTAAATGCAACCACGTGTCAAGAAAAAATATGGAAATTGTCTCCTCAAAGCATTATTACCCTCATAATTTAGCGTTACTAAAAAAAAGAAAAAGTTAGTTCCATTTTCCCTAAATTACATCCTGAATACGCTATTGGGTCAGAGTATTTCTCATTTGAAAGCAAGAAGATTGAGATGGGCGGGGCAGTTATCTCAAAGCAATCCATCAGGAAGCCTCTACACTACATTGAATGCCGCAGTGGTTTGCAACAACCCACGTTGCAGGCCAGACATCAGACAGATGAATAGATAGAATCTAGTAATGAGCTACAGAGCTGCCGTGCTAACAAATTGTATGAACTGGAAATTTATTCTTATACAAAATCAAAACTTCCTCTTGAATTTTACGTTTCATCATTCTAAACAAATTTGGCTCCGTCTATATCGTATATTTTTTTCATAATACACTAATTTCGCTAAAAACAGCAATAGGGTTTGGAATTCGATATTCTTCTCGTTCGTTATCAAAGTCATCACCGGAAATTCGTCAAAATCTTTTTCCACCTTCATATCAAGAGATATTGATTGACCAGTTTCTGTGTTCAGCCTTTTATTTGTCTTTCTCCTTCATGCTTTAGTACTCTGATCCCAAATCGTTCCAGTTATCTAGGATTTTTTCTGAAATCTTTCAATATTTCCTTCTAGAATGCAGGCTAGTGTTCGGATCTCGCGATCGTATATCAGAACTGGCTTTCTCATAGGACTTTACACCGTTAATTTGAAATTTCTTGAAATTTTTTTGGATTCCAACGCTTTTAAAGAGAGAAGAATGCTTCGTTTGCGCTTGTTATACGCTGGACTATTTTCGAGCGTTGGTCATTCATTGACATTATTGTGGAGCATAGATGTTTGAATTTGTCTACTCTCTGCAATGATTTCCCTTCTACGCAGATCCTGTTATTGGGATGGGATCTTCGGCTAATTATCATATATTTTGTTTTATCTTTATTTACTTGTAGGCCGATTTTCTCTGCTTTTCTTACCAGTCTTCTGTTTTGTTCTTATCAAATTCTAAGTGAATCTAATTCTCCATGCTTTTATTTCGATCCTGTTTATGATTAAATTGGTCGTTTCTTCTTGAATTGTCAACGAATTTCGAAAAACATATTTTTTTTCGCGTTTTATTTGCTACAAAATTGAAAAGGATTGTATTTTTTTTTTCTTTTTTGATGGAATGCCGCGTATATCAATGAATTTGCAAAACTTTACATTGGCGTGAATATAAATTTCCATAAAACTCACACACTGCTTATATGATTGACCGTAGTGTTAATAACAAACGATTTAGAAAACTTAAAGAAATGTATATAATTTTATAATTATATTTGATCAAGGAAATTTGAAAGTAATAATTAGAGGCAGGGAAATCATCAGGGAATGTGTATTATTTTTGATGAAGAGAGAAGCCATTGGGAAGGTTACGGGCATTGGAGGTATTGGAGGAAACGAGGCATATATTCGCATTAGACTAATTGATTGGCCAGTACACAGTTATTCATTTCCAATAATCCACAATCATCTCTACAAATTACCACTAATCATTGAATCATTCTTGTTACTGCAAAAAAATTAACACGAATAATATTTGTTTATTTTAGAAGGATGAAACAATTGAATTATTCGATCTCCTAACTGGTCACGATAAAAATTTTCTTTTTCTTAAACCGTGATGATTAGTATTATTGTAATAACTATATAGTTGACAATATTACTATAAATGAACATATAGCCCCAAAAGAGACGTAAAGTAATTTGGATATAAATTGAAAAATCCAAATCACAAGGGTTTGAATCTCTTACATTCAGGTGAACTCAATACCTGAACGAAGTGGCAGTTCTTGAACACCAGTTCTGGATGATGACCCACATGCTTGGGTTGAAACGCCGGCAATATCTAAACTATATGACTAAATAAAAATCTTGATATGACTACGTCTTGACTATTTATCATATTTTGTATGTAGGACAGTCGTTTTTAGTTTTTAGTAGTGACCGCGTGTTATTTTATTTTACATATACAAAGTGGGGCGGATCGTAACGAACACACCCCACTTCCTATTTCCAGAATTATTTCTCTCTTATTATGGTTACAAATTGGTAATAAGGCGCAATGCATGATACAGATTTTTAGAGAAATAAAAAAATTGTCCGAACTGTGGTTTCGTTCCTTTTATTTTATGTTGATAAAAAATATTACAATATGAGCTACAGATTACATGTAATGAGTCGTACAATTAAATCAACATTCGTATAATTTGTAAAATGAGGGTTAGTCCACCGTCAGCCGCACAAAGGTACCTCCCTAGTATGTATATATAAGGTATATATATATATATACGGGGGGTACAGGTACGGGTACGGGCTAAGGTGCTTGCAATAAGTAATCAAAGTTAAGCAACGTCGAGCCTGGTTAGTACTTGGATGGGTGATCGCCCGATTCGGGTGACCGTCCACCAGGGAAAGCCATGCTGCTCGAGTCTCTCCCCCTCCCCTCCCCGCGGGTATGTGGGCCCCGTCAGCCTACTGGAGGCAACTCACACCGACTGGGAGTAAGACTGATGATCTTACCCCGTGTACCTAAATTGGGAATCGGGATGTGGTTTACCAGGAAGTTAGTAGCTGCACCCCTGAGGTTCGGTCAATAGACGGTCTGTTACGAGAAAATAAATATATGTATTCGTGCTCCTGATGACTCTGAGCAGCCATAATCCATGGATCTAGACCGATTCGTCACTGTCCTTGAACCAGAGTGAATCGGTGAGAAGGACTCTGCCAGATCGGCTATGGAGCTACGGGTGGCCTGTCGCTGCACCATGGAAGCCATGGTTCGTAGCAACGTGAGGTTGGGTGACCTCCTACAAGCTATCTGTGCTCCCGCAAGCAACATACGTCTGTAAGGAGACCACATCTTGCGGCCAAAGATCTTCATGGTCTGTAGCGCCAACCGAAAAAAAAAAAAAAAAAAAAAATATATATATATATATATATATATATACATACATACATATATATTCTACATTTACAAGCGACATCTCAACAAGCCATGCAAATACATACTGAACGAAACGGAAGGTTACATAATAACAGTACTACATAATTACCTTAAACACCAAAAAAATAATAAAAATATATTAATTAAATTAAATGTTAAACAAATTAATAATAATAGTAATTTTACCTGTCGAGTAACCGAGTATTCACTGGGTTATACTGATTATGGATGTTATTTAAACGTTGAAAGATTTTCTTTTTTATTCTTTATTTTATTCTTTTTTTTATTTAATTTAATTTTAAAACTTTTCTCTACTGCATTTATGCAACCTCAGTACATACTGGATAGATGTACAGTAAATACATATTTGGATAGATGTCGTTTGTAAATGCAATATTTTTCCTTTCCTTATATATATGATCTTGTTTTCCTGTTCTGATGAGGGCTGAATTAGCTAAACTCAGGCAGGTAAACAGTCCACCTGTATTTTGGTTATTCTAGGCTTTGTGGTCTGCATTTTTCCATTTGTATCGTAGCAGACAATTTTTAAGTTTTTTTTATTTACCAAGTGGATACCTGGCCCTACATTTATTTAAGGGATAAAGCTGTCAGTTGGATGTGAACTCTGACATTCCTCCTGGTACGAGTTTATTTACAGAGGAGGAAAAAAATATCTGTACACCCAGGTTTTTAAAACTATTTGACAAAAATGAAACAAAAACTTCACTCAATTTCACAAACGTGAAAAGTATAATAAATATTGAAAACAAATTCCGTATTTATAAAAATATCAAAGCTCTTAGTTCAATTAGACAAAATTTAAAACCATAAAATTTCCTGGAAAAAAGTATTTGCATAATAAATAAAACCTAAATATAATATTTAATAAAAAGTCTATCGGAGTCAACAATTACTTATAGACGTCGGGGCCCACGACATGGAGTCGACAAGGTTTTTAACCAAATCTAGGTTGACGGTTTCCATTCTTGGGACATTTTTTAACTATTATTATAGCACATAACAGCATAAAATTTCAACACTAATTCAACTTAAATAAACTACAGATATTAGGCACAGAACCAAAAAATAACAATAGGAAATTACTTGAAGCAATACACATCACAAAAAACAATAGAAGAACAGTAAATTACAAAACAGACACCATACATTTGGGGACACATTATGCTGATTTATTAATAATGAAATTGCAGCTACATAAAAAATAATCATTTAACAACAATGGTAAAAAAATAAATAGTCATATCCAAAGGTCAATTGTATTCACTATACCAGACACCAAATAATTGGTCTACAGGCATGATGATGCTCTGGATATTATATAATATAATTTGTTATAACATGAATTTATAACACGACAATGGAGCACATTAGACTTAAGGTAATTACAAATTTAATGTAACAACGCAATTCTAACATGCATTATTTTTATTTAACTCATTTTTAGCCATGAATCGCTATTCCTTAATATCCCATTTGCACTTGACCAAATTCCAGACAAATTTTCCAAATTTCACGAGGATCTCACTCATCATTCTGATCCTGTAGGACAGTCCCTATCTAGCCCCAATCATCCCTAGAATTCCTTTATATATATATATATATATATATATATATATATATATATATATAGATAGATAGATAGATAGATAGATAGATAGATAGATAGATAGATAGATAGATAGATAGATAGATAGATAGATAGATAGATAGATAGATAGATAGATAGATAGATAGATAGATAGATAGATAGATAGATAGATAGATAGAAAGTAAACTTTATTCTGGGACAAGGTCCCTTATGACAGATATGAACAAAAAAAAAAAAAACTACATCTGGCCAAAAATTACATCAATCAATATTAAAGAATATATACAGTATCTTCAGTGAAATTAAATTAAAACAAGTAAAAATAAAATAAAATTTTGAGAAAAAACGAAATAAAAAAAAAACATTATTTAAATGAAAATAAAATAAGCATGGGTTGATTTTTAAAATTAAGACTCAATAAATTTTATCAACCATTCACCTCAGTCAAAATCTGTTTCACAATATTTATTTTATTGTATAACGTCATTTTGGGATGTGAGAAAGAATTGGTAGAGATGATTATATATATATATATGTATATATATATATATATATATATATATATATATATATATATATATATATATATATATATATATATTCTTTTTTTTTGTTTTTTTTTTTTACTTGGTTATTTTTATTTATTTTCCTTTCTTATGTACATATTGTGTGAATGAATACTATAGCTCTAGTACCAATGCCCTTCAGTGTGGCAGTCTGTATTAATACTCAAAAAAATAATTTTAAAAAAAATTTATTCGTTTAGATGAATTGTTACTGATATTGATTTTTTTTTCTTCGAAATATTGGGGGGGGGGCTGAACGATATTCTTGCTCTCTCTCTATTTTTATTAGGGGAGGGGAGAGAGAGAGGCGTTTTGCCCCCTCACTCCTCCGAAGTCTGCGCCTACTATAGCATCCCTCAGCTGAATGTTATGAGTAACCATTTAGTGAGTGTTATCAACATGAGGAAATAGATTAAGAGGCTGAAAGATTATCCTGTAATTAGTAGAAGGAAAGGCTTAGGGACCACGGTGTCGCAAAGTAAAATGAATGTTAAATTGGGGTGGGCAATGGTTTTCTGGAGGAGATAACAGCATTACTGGAACCGGCTTCGGTCTAACGAGCACCTTTTCAAGCCGAGATTTTGTTAGAGCACTCCCTCGCTACCGCCGCCACTTCTTTCCAAATGCAAACTCTTTATTTGAGTTAGCGAAATAATTTTAATTCCCTAATATGCATCAATTCCAGTTCCAATTCTCTTTCTTAAAAGAAATTCTTCTTTCCATTTAGTTTTATCAAGATTTTTATAGAACAATATTAAGTTATGACTTATAGAATACTTCATTTGCTGGAAAAGTAGAACGGGTATGTAGAAAAAGATGAACTGGACAAAATATGTTCTCAAAATTATTTTAAAATACACTACTCAGAAAAGCAAGTATTTTGAAATATAATGTATTTTAATTACAAAGTATTTAAATTATTTTCATAAAATAATTTCATAAGAATACTAAAAATCTAGTGCGCGCAACACACAACTTTCATTTACCTATCTACTACGGATAGAAATTATTTTCTTGCAATGCTGGGCTATTATAAATTTTTTTGAAGTGCATTTTAAACGGAGCTAAAGCTTAAAGCTTACAGATAACAAGTCATTAGGACCATTATAATTACCAAATGTCTATTTAATGTATCGACGACAGGCAATAAAAATCTAGTCACTCCATCTGCTTTTATAAACCACACAACTTTCTTTGCTTTTATAAACCTCAGAATGACTAACTCCAATTTAAACATTTTTGAGTGATGTCATTTTAGTGATATTTTTAGTTGAAAAAGTTATCTATACAGAATATGAGTAAGTTGATTCGGTAGGTGGTGATTGCAGTGTTGAAATATAGAACTGATAATAAAGGTATAAATTTTGTTACTTATTTCTTATGAAAAATGTTCTTAGGAAAGATACTTTATTAAATATCTGTAGAAAAGAGGTTTTTTTAGTTTCAACAATTAAAAAAGTATATTTTAAATTTATCCAAATTTTAGCCTCTTCAGAGAAAAAAACTAGAGACCATGTCTTTCCTTCTAATTCTCCGATTTTAGCGATTTTTTATGTTGTTGTTTTTTTTAGGAAATTCCATAAACTTTTAAAAAAACATATACATTGGGTATTTAAGCCCTGTAAAGTGACATCAATGGTGATAAGACCTAATTGATATTAAAGACCACTTAATTATACAATGATACACCGAGTTAAATCAAAATCTTTAGAGCCGTTTTTGAGAAAATTGTGAAAATTTGTTTCAGCGTTGATATAAAGTGGCACTTCCGGTTAACCGATTTTAAGGGAAAAGTTACCGTCATATCTAAGGCATATACCTATCTTAAATACGTAATATCAGTTTCGTACAACTTTTCATTTTTGAGCTAGATTGCTAACATACAAACACACAGACATTTTTTTAATTTAAAAAAAAATACAAATATAAAGTTCTTTCTGGTGGACAACCAGCGTATAATATAGGGAAATTGGTAATTTATACTGTGTATTTAAAATACAAAATAAAATATATTTTTGTATTTAAGTGTTTTGGAAATAAAATACAAATACTATTTTTTTTATTTAGTATGTTAAAAAAAACATCCAATTTCTCTAGTATCGAATCCTTACAATCCAAAATCCTTAATAAAATCCTCAACGCTCCTTATTTTGTCACAAATAAAATCATCCATGAAGACCTTAATGTTCCATATGTTTCCGATTTGGCCCAATCCAGAACCATCCGAACCCTTTCTTTGCAAACCTTGATTCCTCCTCGATCCCTGATAATCCTCCGAGGCATCTGAAAAGAAGGTGGCCTCGTGATCTTCTTGTGTAAATTTATGATTTGAGTGCTACCAGTGGGTAGTTTCTCAACCAGCGATTTCATGTTATTATATTCCTGAGTGCACATTTATTAGTTGTATTTTTTTTATAATACAGTTGTAAATATCAATGAATAAAAATATTATTATTATTATTTTATTTTCAACCCTCCCCTGCCTCAAGGCAATACGGGTATCGCCCTTTATCTTTCTCCTGAAAGATGACCACGGGCGGATCTAGGGGGGGGGGGGAAGAGACTTTGGGGCTGAAGCCTCCCCCCTTCCAAAATGGTAAAATATAACTTCGTTTTATGGAAAAAAATATCAAAAAATTATCTCTTAAAGTATTATTGTTCGTGTGATTACATATAAAAAGACTTTAGGAATCACTTAAACACCATTTCATATAGGTAGTTAGTTTCTTTCTTTTTTTCCAAAGTAATTATCGTTATTTTTAATGGAAAAAAATCTTGCGGGCTGAAGCTCCTCCCCCCATATTTAAATCCTAGATCCGCCAGTGAAGGTGACTGTATCTTTCTATCTGCTATTAAGAAACAAATATCAGTATCAGTTATTAATCTCTCCGTTTGTCGTAATATCTAAAAATATGGCTGTAAGGAACATTAAATCAGATTTATATTGAAGATTCTTTGCACGAGTAAATTTTTTTCGGAAGTGGTGCTAATCGTCCAAATTTGTTTATTTCCTTTGATTCCTTCAATTATTATTTTAACAGATATTTATGAACTCTAATGAAACGTGTAATAGGCACAATGTGTGATTTTATCTATTCACCACCTGAAGATATGGGTTTTCTTTGTCATTCAACATAAATTTTTATCTCTAATAAAGATGGCGATTCTTCAATAGATCGCGCAAACAAATGAAATATACTTGAAAGAATGCTTCACATTACGCATATTGATAAAAAAAATACCATTTGATTCGAAGTTTCAACAAACAAAAATTTGACCGATAGATCGTAACATCATCAATTCAAAACCCCAAATCTGTTACCAAACATTCGTATCAAAAAAAAAAAATTAATTATTTGTTAAAGGCTGCTACTGGTGATCGAGTTCGGGATCGATATGATAAAAACAAAAAAAATAATTTTATAAGTATTAAATCAATACTTGGAATATTTTATTAACCTTTCAACGAACGTTTAATTTTTATTAAGTAATACCTACTATAAATGGTTAATGTATTAAAATTAAATATTTGAAATTAATGACAGGTAAATTAGCGAAAAAAGACGACTAATAATCCAAAGTAAATTTATTAATTTGAATAAAAAATCTATGGGTGTCTCAGTTCTTAGTGGCAAAACAAAAAAAAAATAATATAATATAAATAAACCGAAGATTACAGCTCAACAAATATATTTGAAAAAAAATAATTTAAATAGAGAACGTATAATCTTTAACTAAATATTTATATTAATACTCTATAGTATCAATCAAGTATCTCCACCCGCTATCACCTTAAAAGTTGTTTATTTTACTACTTTTTAAAATATATATTTAAGAAATGTATAATAGATATAAGGAATGTGTGATTGTATGTTCACCATCATGACTAATTTGACCTTTTTGGATAAGAAGTAAAAAAAAATTAACAGAATTTAAAATATGAATATTTATTATAATTTTATAAGAAAAATTTTGATTTTTTGATGAATATATTTAAAACTTTAGATCTCTTTTTCACAAACAAGAACGCATTAAATCACTGAAGATGTTCACAACATAACTCATTTTAGAGAGGTCATAAATTATAAGCACCTATCATTGTTATATCATCATCGTATAATTGTCTCTTGTGCTATATCAGATACCTTCAACCCATACAAATCATGTTGGGTTAGAGGCAATCTGTCCGATCCAAACATCCTTAGAGAAATCGATATAACTAGAGACACCTTACGTATTATCGTCACGTAGGTTATATACTTTGGCTTTTCAGATTGGGTGTATAGTAGGGCGAAAAGTAAACAGACTATCTCATAACTTATCAACACTTATGTTTGGATACTTGATTTCATCTCCGGTGCAGCTTAAATAAAAGTTATATTCCCAAAATAACAGGACATAATGCAATGTAACTTCTTTCAGTTCGTTTGATACATGGGTCCACCACGGGCTCCACAAAAGGAAAAATTTATTTAAAAAATAAAATATTAAATGATTACTTTATTTACAAAAAAAAAAAAAAAAATCTGGTGTGTCAACTCACACGACTTTCCAACCTATTTCAGAAAAGTTATTATATCTTCCCATATGTCCATAAAGAAACAAAAAAAAATTGAATTATATTTATTTTCCTGAAAATTTATAAAAGAAAAGATTCGATTTTCTCTCTTTCATCCCTTTCTGACACCAGGATATGTACCCGTCATCTTAGATTGTAAATTTGATAGCTGCAAGTTTGTTAATAGTTGACAGACAGACAGGCAGACCAATGGCTTAAAATGTGTTTTTCGGACTCAGGGGGCTCTGAAGCACATAGATCCGTCGAAAACAGCATATTGGAAATTTGACCCAATCTCAATACTTTCCTTACCTAGTATAGGTAGAAAAGTAATAAATTAAAACATGTGCAGAAAATATAATACGCTGTATCATCGATAATACTGGTTAGATTCCGAGATGATTGTTTTTTTGTTTTGTTGGGAATTTAATTACCTTTCAAAAGATTTATTATATTATATTATAAATTTTAACATAGAATATATAAAGAAAGGAGATGGTCTGAAGTGGTGGTCATAAATAGGCTGAATAGTGGCAAAAATATTTTATTAAAAGCCAACGTTTCGACCCGCCTTTGCAAGTCTTCTTCAGGGCTAGAAAGGACAAGATAGAAAAAGATGGAGAATTGTGGAAGTTACATAATATTATGACAAAAAACTACAAACAATGTGAATAAGATTATTAAAATTATAAACAGTAAGTACAGTAAAATATAAACAGAGTAAGCTAAGTAATAAGATCCTAAACTGAAGTAAATAGATGATAACAATAGTTGTTGTGTAATATATAATACATGCAAATGTGAATATACTTCTACAGATTAAAAGGAGAGATTGAAAAAAAAGGGAAAAGGATATAATATGAAATGATAGACATAAAGTAATGTGGAGAAAGAAAAGAAAAAATAAAACAAAAAATAAATGAATAAGTAAATAAAATTAGTTAAATTAAGTAAATAAATTAACAGTTGTAATACGAAATTCCAATATTTTATTTTTTTGTTTTTGTTTTTTAACTTTTTGTAAGATTATTGTGAATCTGATCAAAATAGCTCACATTTTCGTCAAATATTTATTTATTAATTTTTGTTAGATTTTCAATAAAATCTATACCTTCCGATCCATTGTTCATTCACCAATGCAATTTGTTTTTCAATTATTGAACGTCAACGTTCAAATATCGAAAGTGTCTGATGAACTTTTGAAACTGAAGCATGTAAAATGTATTTAGCAGGTTAGGTGTAAGAATATGTTGGAATATAAACAGCATGAATAGCATAAATGAACGCTATAAACAGATTGAGAACTCAGACAGATTTAGAATGGAAGCTGGATAAAACGAATGAAATTTAGATAAAACGAAAGACAGCTGAATGTAGTTCATGCAGAATTCAAATAATTAAATCGATAACATGACTGGGCCATTCCATGTCAAATGATCAGAGGCCGTGAACTTTATGGATCCGGTTTTCATGATCTTTTGGTCTAATAGTTATAACAATTAAATATATTATATATATATATATATATATATATATATATTTATTTATTTTTAAAAAAATATTTCTTCGATAGTTTTTAAATATAGAGTTTAAAAAAAAATCGGAAACAGAAATGCTAATAGATTTATAACGGATGTTTATTATAGATGTGCTAGAGGGATGTTTAATAGAACGAAAACTTTTTTGATTGAAACTATATTTCTTTTTGGACTTTTTAAGATTAATCTTATAATAAAGACTAATACACCACGCTTTTTACAATAACTCACCTACCCTATCGCTAAAAAATTAAAGAATAACAATTGATTAATTAAGGATCCTAATTATAGGCGCAGACATTGTGGGGAGGAGAGAGTGTAAGAGCGATCACTCCCACTCCCAATAAAAAGAGAGAGAGAGAGAGAGAGAGAGAGAGAGAGAGAGAGAGAGAGAGAGAGAGAGAGAGAGAGACAGAGACAGAGACAGAGACAGAGAGAGAATATAAACTATAAATCCAGAATATAAACGGCTCCACAATAATTTCAAGTAAAAAAAAATTAAAATCAGTAACAAAATTTAAACTAAAATTAACTAAGAAAATAGGAAAAGTTTTAATTTAAAAGTTATTAACATCCAACTATACGATAGATAGTGTTGCCCAAACGCAAGACCGAGACGAGTCTTGCGCAAAAGTCTCGTAACAGTCTTGCATTAATCTATTAGCTTATTACTATATTACTGTATTTTTTTAGATAGGAGAAACTTAATTAAGCTCCAATGAACAATTAGAATAGTTAAATGCAAAAGTATATTGGTTATGCAAATTCTTTACATATAGTAACTAAATTTTTCAAGCATTAGTAACTATTTCGCTTCAATTTTTTCCAAAAAATTGATTTTTTTTTTTTACCAGTCTTGGTCTTGCAACAGTTAGGCGGAAAGCACAAGACTAAGACCGAATTTGGCCACAACACTAACGACAGAATTTTAGAAAAACTTCCTCGCTTAATAATCTTTAATTACATATTAATTAATCTGAGGTTTATTAGGGAAAAAACTTGAGATATACCTTCAGTTTTAAAAAAAAAAAAAGTGATTTTTTATCCTTTCACGTAAAAATCTCGGTGTTTCAGTAATTTTTTTCAATTATTAAAATTAATATTTTGAAAAATATATATAAATAATAGGTATATTAAGGGAATTAGGTTTATTATAATACATTCAATAATTAATTGAGGTCATTTTTGCAGAAAACATATTAAGTGACAGGAAACAAACTCACATCATTTTTATTTTTACAAAATTTGGGGTGAATCTCAAGCTTTTCAAAAATAAACCTCAACGTAATTAATATGGACTAGGAGCTAATCGAACAAGGAAGTTTTTCTAAAATTGGGGTCTTTGTAATATAGTTGGATGATGGTAAAAAAAAAAAAAAAACACGAATAATCTTTTTTTTTTTTTAAACAGAACTTTGAACAATGATACACTCTATGTTCGATTGAAGTAAATTTTGTCCAGTTTGTAGTGAAACAATTTTTAATTACTTAAATTGAATATTTCTGTAGTTATCGCTTTCTATTCAACAAAAACCACGACTAACCTAAAAATACACAAAACTTGGATTACTCATGCTGAAAATTGACCCGTTGTTTATATTAACTTTTTTCTAGCTCTTAAGATCTGCTATTACTCCCATAAAAATTTCCCTATACTTACGGGACACCCCGTATATAATGTTTATAGCCGCTCGTTATATTGAATATTGGAATTTCAAATTATTATTATTATGCTTAAAAAAGAAAAATACTTTTACAAAATATGTATATTCGGATCGTATTTTATGATCATAAAGTATTGGTGAAAAGCGCATACTGATCCAGTCTTAAAATTACAAGTATGATATTAACCTGGAAGATAATTTTTGACATGAGAGGTTCAATACCTCAGATCTGTACCATCTGAATGCTCTTCGCCTCTTCTTTATTTGGTTAGAACTCTTTAATTCATAATTGATAATATTTTTCTTATACCTATTTCTAAGTACTTCTTCACACATCTTTTTTTTTTTTTTAATCATTTTATTGAGTATTAATACAGTCTGCCACACTGAAGGGCATTTGTACTAGAGCTATAGTATTCATTCACACAATATGTACCTAAGAAAAAAAAAAAAATATATATATATATATATATATATATATATATATAAAACCAAAGTAGAAGAGAAAAAAAAAGATAAAGTTACATACAAGATAAATAAAATAACAGATCCATACAAATTATAGGGCTAAAACCTCTCAGCTGTATCTTTATCTCCCAATTAGTGAATTCAGGATTTAATTTTTTTTTTTTTTTAGGGTGTTGGGAAAAGTTAATTTTTCGTTTTATAGTAATACCCAGCCAGGGCTTGAAATCGATAATTATTTTTTTACACAAAATCATGTAATAATTATTATATTTATATAAAAATTTAAAAATCGTGCTTGGTTTATAAATGAAAATTTAAATCGATTTTTTATTTTTTATTTATTTTTATTGTGTCATTAACACAATGACACTCTACTGGCTACTTTTGCAGACGATACCGCAATCCTCAGATCAGATAAACACCCTGTTCGAGTATCTACCACTCTTCAAATTCATCTGGAAGATATTACTGATTACTGATTGCCACACGGTGGAAAATAAAAATGAAGGAAAAAAAAAAGTTTGTATGTAATATTCACTCTTAACCATACACCTTCCCCCGAAATATATTTAATTAATATAAAAATCCCAACATCAGATGTAATTAGATATTTAGGTTTTGACCTGAACAAAAGACTTACTTGGAGGACTCACATTAGACAAAAACGATTATAATTAAACAGACGACACGGTCTTTTATCCACGTTACTTGACAGACGTTCAAAATTATCTTTAATTAGCAAAGTAACACTTTATAAAGTTTTACTTAAACCAATTTGGACTTACGGCATAGAACTGTGGAGTTCTGCTAAAACTTACACCATTAAAAAAGTTCAGTCCTTCCAGTCAAAAGTGTTGAGGATAGAAGGATAGCACCGTTTGATGTCGCAATTGATGCACTACATAAAGACTTAAACGTACCAACAATTATAGATACTGCAAATAACTTCGTCAAAGACTGGCGTACAATATAAATCCTCTGACAGAAATCCTTAAACGTACAAGAAACCCCACACGACGATTACGTAAGCGTTGGCCAAGAGACCTGCTGGTCTTTTTTATATCCCGGATGTGTCGGGAAGCTGTGAAGCTGCCAAAAAATTTGCTCATTACAAAGAAATTTGCAGTTTGCAAATTTAATTTAATATTCAATATTTCTGTATGGTTAATAAATAAGTAAATTTATTTGATTCAAAATAATGATTAATCACTGAGCGATGCGGTTTTACATAATTAATAATGATTAAATTTTGATAAAAAAAATTTGTTAAAAAAATAAAACTCACTTTTTACACACGAATTAAATCAAATATTATGTGAAACACCTTCTGGTAGAATGTTCCCAATTCGAAAGCCACAGAAAAAAAAATAAATCTGGAAAAACACTAAACGATATTCTACAAGATAATGAAGAGCGGCTCTCTATCGTGTTTAAATTTTTATATATTGCAATTTACTATAATAGAATATAAATTATAGAAAACGCCAATGACCCTTTAGGGTAGAGGCGAGAAAAAGAGAAAATCAAAATCAAATATTAATATCTATATATGCGTTATAAATGTACACATTTTTTTAATATTATATTTCTCAAATCACATTAATTGTTCACGCGCTACACACACTACATATATGTGTATATTTTTTTTGTAAGCCAAAATATCTAACAAATTTTAGAAATAAAGATGTTCTGTTGCTAATATTTCACAATAGTATTCTCCACCTACTACTCCAGTATAGTAAAATTATATATATAATTAAAATATATATATATATTTAAAAATAAAATATATATATATTTCTGATTTTAAAAAAGTATTATTACTCAAGAATTATTATTATTAATTCACATTGAAAAAATAATGATCAGGATATGATTTTTATCACTTATGCATAAAAATAAATATCACTCCTAATAAAAATCAAGTGATTTTTAAAAATTCCAGATAAAAATTTTGAACAGATTTGGTTTTGATTTTTTTTAATTATCCATTTAAAACCCAGGTAATAACGGCAATTACAAGAACAATAATACTTTTAGAGATTTAACATTTTTACATATTTTCTTTGAAACGTGCTTACATTCAATGACTGAATCACATTCGTTGTTATAGTTATAAAAAAAATAAAAATAAAAACATAATAAAAAAAACTTCTCCTACTACAACCCATGAAGGGTTTTGGGTTCCCAGTACTTTGTAAGGAAGTACTGTTTCTTGGTCAAGGGTTTTGCAATGAGATAATTTAACCGGATCCACAATCAATCGCCAGATTTTTCCCTTAATTAATTATTTAATTAAGATTACCCACTTTATAGAGGCTGGGTGTGCCCCAAGAGGGTCTCCCGACACCAGGGTCGATCCACGGCCGACGAAACAGAATAAATAATTTAACTGCCATCGAACCTGTAACTTTGAGTATTGGAAATCAGTGTTCTACCACTGAGCTACCCCAATCCCCCGTTGTCATATAAAAAGAAAACCTATTAGAAATGTTTAAGTATTTGGCTCACACCACTCATAGAAATTAAATGGACCAATGAATAAAATCAGCCCGAAAGTCTCTCCCCTCTCTCCAAGTAAGTCAGATAGCTAATATCTTCTGTTTGTGACATCCTGTGTACAACATCTAAAGGATAATACGTCTTGGTTGTATCTCATCCTCCCATTATATCCGATCGCAAATTATCCAACAACGATTTAAGTCTAACACCATTAGCTGCTGATCTTATGTTGAATGGTTGTCTCTGCGACACTAACGATCCTCCTGCCTCCATTATAGCCTCTCTTTTGCCTAGTATATCTTTGCTTACCTGAAGAAGAATTTTTCGAATCCTTCTGATCCCATCTCTCTAAACCTTCTTCGACAATCTTAAATACTGCTTAACTTTAATATTTTGTATTTTTTATGTACAATTGAAAATCGATTTTTTAGCACTTGGGATTTATTCGATTATGAAAAGATTCCGAAAATGAAATATATAATAATAATAAATAAGAAAAGGCTTAGCGAACCCGAAGGTTCGATGCCGACACCACCAATCGCTTATTACACACCTCCCTCCACCGTTCGCCGTCCAAACCTAGTCCCTTCAGATCGGCGTTAATGCAATTTTCCCACCTACGCTTCGTTCTACCCCTCGGACGTTTACCATTCGGTACAGCAAATATTAACCTTCTATTAATTCTCTCGTTACTAAGCCCAACAATTTTACAGACCCATTCGAATTCCCGGGATGAAATCACTTCAATTATATTACCCGGATATAGTTCACGCAATTCGGCGTTGTGTAACCGTCTGAACTCTCCGGTTAATTCATCCTTCTTCGGTCCGAATATTCTAAGCGATCACGTTTCGCAACCATAAAGAACTGTGGGTAAGACAATGGTCTTATAGATTCTAATTTTAAGTTGCGGGACAAGAGGCGCGTAGTAGTTTTGTCAAAGAAAAATAACTAGCATTTCCCGCCTTCAGTCTAACCTTAATCTCTTCTTCAATTTCGTTTTTTATAGTTATCGTAGACCCTAGATACCTAAACTTCTCTATCTGTAGATAATGAAATATATGCTTAGAAGAAATATAAATAAAAGACAAGTTCAAACTTACTCTGCTGCAATCTTTGTCTTGACCCTCAACTTACTACCGTGGTCTATTTGATCTTTGATCAAATAGACCCGGGGATATCTTTCCATGATGGGAAATATAATAACTTATCAGTGAGTTCAAAATTATTATTACGGTTCAGTTCGACCAACTGTCAGTATGAGTGATAAAAAAAAAATCATAGCCCAATGATCCTCATTTTGATGAAATAATAAAGACATGATGAAATAAATAAAGACATTATCCGATCCAAAATCGATGCTGCTCGAACTGATGTTGAAAACATGGTATCAGATCCCAATTTCATAATATCCAGTGATAATGAATAAAATAATATTTCAGCCTATGAAAAAAACGATGCTACTTTTTACAACAAGAAATGTATAGAATGTTTCCAACTTAAATATCATTTCTGAAAATATGTATTAAGGATCTAAAGAAAAAACTTTTCCTCATAAGTATGTCCGTTAACGCTTCAGGAGATATTCACATCTGATAAAGATTTTCTTTTTTATGAATTAATTAGGTTATTATGATAGATACATTAATTTGGGTTCCAACTACTTTGTTAATGAATTGTAAACATTAAAATCCATATTAGATTTTGTTCGAAGGGATTACCTTGATCATTAAGACAGCCATTTTTTATCACAGCAGCAGTGGCCGAAAGGTACATTATAAGTGTTTTGTTTCACAAGTTTCATTAATTATCCTCCTTCACAAACAATTAAGGTTATTGGCAGGGCTTGAATAGATTTTGTTCGATGTCACCCCTCCCCCTCAAAAAAAAAAATCCAGCGATGTCCAGATCGGTATATATATATATATATATATATATATATATATATATATATTATATATATATATATATATATATATATATATATATATATATATCGGTATATTCACCGTTAGTGTTAATGTAAGGTGTAATGATGAATTTTCTGCTAAGGCCTCAAATCAACTGATAAATATTATTGCTAGTTTCCAGTACTAATTCCCAACGGTATTAATACATATAGTTTCAATGTTATATGTACAGTTATGTAAATAAGATCTTAGTAGTATTCTATCTTATCTATCTATTATATGTAAAATAAAGCGTTAACGGACCTTCTTGTATAGAGATCCTTAATTAATGAAACCTAATTTTTAGTTAGGACATTCTAATCTGGTAACACCCAGTAAAATCTTTGAAAGAATAAAAACAGTCCGAGGTACTTTTCATCAAATTATTAACATCCGCCTGAAACTCTGTAAATAGCTTCGTCTCATCGTAACCTACAACTATTTTATTTACAAAAATTCTTTGAATGGGGGAGTTTTCAATCTGGAGGTCGGCAAACTTTGTCTATTTAATAAGGTGTTAAAATCTGATAAATACCCATTTGCTTTCCACTTGAATCGTTAGGTAATTTGACCACAAAATCTAGAAAAAAGGGGGCCTTCAAAATTATTGAGCCGTTTAGCGTGAGCTACACCTCCAAAATGTTTAAATAACGTGGATGTATAGGCCAGGCGGCCCAATATTTTTTTAGGCCACTTTTTGCTCGATTTTGTGATCAAATTATATTGCGATCTAAGTGGAAAGAAAATGGGTGTATACGAGTTTTTAGTGAATAATTAAATTGACAAAGTTTGCCGACCTCCAGATTAAAAACGCCCCGATTCGAGAGTTTTCGTAAGTTAAATAGTTTTACGATGAGATGAAGTTATTGTATATTATACTTCAAATAAAATTATAACTATACGAAGTTTCAGGCGGATGTTAATAATTTGATAAAAAGGGGTATGTACCACGGACTAAATTGCTTAGCTTATTTTTTCGTAAACCGTAATCCCTAAGTAAAAGCCATCGATAGATTTTTTTTTGAGTAATTAGCTATAAGTTAAGAATCTAATCAGGCTAGATATCCAATTTTCCTTGGTCCTAATAGAAATGATAATGCAAATGCAAGCCTAAATATAAATCAAAATTTTATGTAAGCAAACTCAAAAATTAAAATTGACGCATGGGTTAACTTATGTTCCAACAGTTGGCTTACTGTGCTTAGTAAAATGGTACTATTTCGCTGGTATTGCCCGCAGAAGCGACCTCCATCGCTGACTGCCAACCGTTTACGCTTGTCTAGTTCGCTGAAACTGCTCACCGCAGCGATTGAATAATGAGCTTAGGTTAGGTCTCTACTATAAAACGTTAACCAGTCTATCGAACATCGACAAAATGTTTCTTGGTTTCTTTGTAATATTTTGAATAGAAAATATCAGTTACACGATAAAAAGGATATGAAGAAATAATTTAAGAATTAACGGTTTATTTCTGATTTTATATTCATTATTAGTACAATCATTTCAGTAATAAATATCATCTCGTCAATTTGTTGCAAAAAAATCAATAAGTAACATTTTATAAAATTTTCTCTCTCAAAAATCAAAACGTAGCTATAAAGACTACTTATAATAGTTTTATAAACTCATAGACCTGTACCACGTTATAATTTCACTAACTAAGCTATAAACTTATTGTAATTTAAAAACTTATAATTTGTATTTTTAACATTAATCGTATCTGTTAACTCTTCTTTCTGTGATTTAAATTGTCTCTTTAAACTGCCCATCTTGTAATTGAAAAATATACCTGTTAAGTTTTTTAAGTTTGTGAGTTCTTCTTCATATAGTAAACATACCTGTTAATTTTTCTTCATTTAATCTTTAATTTTAATGGGTTTTTTCATCTTTTCTTTGTGTAATTTTTAATATTTAAACTCTACTCTTTAACTTTTCTTCTTTTAATATTAATTTTTAGTTTTCAAAACGTATTTGTAGCTTTCATTCTTGAAATCATTAACCTTTATTTTAATTGATTTTGTTAACTTATCTTTTTTTTATTCTTCAATTTTAAATTTTATTGGTTTTTTCATCAACTTTTCTTCTTGTAATTTTTATTATTTAAACTGTACTCTTTAACTTTTCTTCTTTTAATATTAATTTTTAGTTTTCAAAACGTATTTGTAGCCTTCATTCTTGAAATCCTTTATTTTAATTTTCTTTATTAATTTATCTTCTTTTGTTATTTAACATTCAATTTTTATATAACTTTAATTCAATTGTACCATCATATTCAACTGTAACTATTATTTTTAACTTCCTAAACTTTAAATTGTATTTGCTAGCTGTGATTTGGTTATTTATGCCTATACAGTAGTTGGTCCAATTGTAATATAGGGCGAAAATGACCCAGGTGATTGAAGAGCCCAAAACATTTATAAATAAATAAATATATATGTCTACAAAACTTTAGCTCCTTGAGGAATATATTTAGTGACTTTTTTCAATAAACGGCGATATATTTGTAATTAAACCACAAAGGACAATGTTATATCCTCAAGTAAATAATAAACCAGTAACTTAATTTTAAAAAAAAAATTGGATTTTCAATGTTCGGTTTTTGAGTATTTGTTTCCATATACTAAGGTTAGTTATATTTAGGCGTACTTGAATCCCTACTCATAAAAATTCTCATGTTATTTCAAGTCTATAATAATGATTAACTATATTGTTTTTTAATTTTAAACTACTTTTCATTTAATTTTGTATGGGATGATGAAAACAAAATTAAATGAAACGTAGTAAGATGATTTCTATCATCAAAACTCTTCTCTGGTATGAAAACGTAACCTATAACCGCCCTACTGCCAACAGCTTCACTGCATCAAAACAGCTAGCTATTTATTCAAGATATTTACAACGGTATTATATATAAATACATCAAGTAAATGTGTAGACAGGAATATAATCACATGAAAACGTTTGTCGAGAAACTACCCACTGGTAGCACTGTAATAATATGTCTATATAAGGAGATCACGAGGCCATCTTCTTTTCCAGACGCCTCGGTGGATTATCAGGAATCGGATGATTATGAAGTTTATTATGGAAGGATAGGTATCAGAATTTGGCCAAATCAGAAATATATTGGACATTAAAATCTTTATGGATTAGTTTATTTGTGACAAAGTAAGGAGCATTGAGGATTTTAAGAAGGATTTTGGATTGTAAGGATTGGATACGAGAGGAATTTGATGGTTTAGTGGAGTCCCATAGCTCAACTCCATAAGTCCAAATAGGTCTTATTATAGTCATGTATATTAGTCTTTTATAATTAATTGGAAGTTTAGAGCGTTCGTCTAGTAAGTGTTAGAGTAAGCGGAAACGTCGAGCAGTTTCTTGTCGTTTCAGTCTGGTATGATGATTCCAAGTGAGACGTTTGTCCAGGTGGAGTCCTAGGAATCGGATTTGTTCACCAGGGATAAGTGGGGTGTTATTCACTGCTTCAAGAGCGGTCAGAAAGGAACAGTTATATTTATGACGTCATAACTGCCGAGCAGTGCCTATGGAAATATGCTCCTTTTGGACCGTCGTACAGATCCCTTTTTATCACATTACCCATTCCAGCCTAAAACTTCGTGAATAACTTAATCTGATTGTAATCTACAACCTTTTTTATTTATTTACGAAAATTCTCGGAATTGGGGCGTTTTCAATCTGGAGATCGGCAAATATTGTCTATTTAATTAGGTACTAAAAACCAATGAATACTCATTAACTTTCCACTTCAATCCTAAGATAATTTGATCAGAAAATATAGAGTAAAGTTGGCCTAAAAAAATTTTGGGCCGTTCGGCTTGACCTTCACCCCAAAAATGTTCAAATAACGAGGTTGTCTTAGCCCAACAGTCTAATATTTTTGATTACTTACTTAATGGCGCTACAGCCCTAGTTGTGGACTTTGGCCTCCCTTAAAATTGATAGCCATTCCTGCCTATCTTCTACTTTCCTTCACCATCCTCTTACTCCAATCAGTCTCAAATTGTCCTCTACGTCATCCAACCACCTCAGCCTTGATCTTCCTGCTAGTCCCCTTCCGCCTGGCCTGCCATTCATTATCTTCTTTGGTAACCTCTCACCCGGCATCGTTTGAATATGGCCGAGCATTGCAACCTTCCTTCTTTATTCAATACCACAATATTAGGCTCACCAAAAAGCTGTTCGAGCTCTCTGTTTTTCCTTATTTTCCAATGGCCATCCTTGTTTACTGTACCAAATATTTTTCGGAGGATCTTTCTCTCCGACAAATTCAGGATCGTCTTACTCTCCTTGGTCATCATCCAGCACCCTCTTCGATATGCCACCACCGGTCTTATATGTCTTGTATGTGGTTATTTTTGTCTTCTGAGACAATATTTGAAATTTAAGACATATTTTTGCTATAGTATATTTTTGTAGGCCACCTTTTTTTTTGATTTTGTGATCAAATTATCTTATGATTAAAGTGGAAACCAAATGGGTATTTATGAATTTTTATTACATTTTTAAATTAATAAATTTTATGAGGAAACGCTGCATTTCTAAGAATTTTCGTAGACAAAAAAAACTTTGCAGATTACGATAAGATGAAGTCATTCACAAAGTTTTAGGAGGATGTAAATTATTTGATAAAAAAGTTATGTACTACGGGCTATTTTCATACCACTTGATCAGTGCTTATACCAGCAAAATAGTACCATTAGAGTTCAAATAGCCAAAGCTAGTATGTCGCTACCCAAATCTCATAAACTGGGAAGGGCTAGCCTATATTGGGAACTGCATCAGATGGTGTGTACACTAATGGGCGGACAACTATAAACCTCAGCGTTCTCATTAATGATACAAGAGCGATCATAAGGTAGGTGAGAACCTATAGATAGCTCGTGTAACTGTAGATTCACTAATTGTGGCCCGCTGAAATTACAACTATCGCCATCACCTATGGGCTATTTTGGGCTCCATTATTCCAAAATCTATGACTATTGGACCAGTTATATGAGTCCCCCCTTCCTAGTTGTTTTTTTTTTTCAACGATATTCAAAGTCTTCTGAGTCTAATCGAATTAAATCCTTTGGGCATCACTTATTCATGATGTATTAATCACTATTTCTTTGTGGTTGTTTTTTAGTTGAATTAATATTCGGATAGAAATTATTTGATGGTCAATTATATAAATTTAAAAGAAAAACTTAAATAGCACTTACAAGAAATTATCTTATTCATTTATTTATTATGTTTTTAATTTATTTATTTAAATTCACAACTGTATTAAATAAATAGAAACAGTAAAAATGTGGATGTTTTTAGAACTTTCCGAATCTTTTTGAAAAAAAAGATATTTTTATTTTCAAGTTTTATAAAAATATATTTATTTTTATATAGTTGAAAATTTCATGAATAAAAAAAATATATTTTTATAAAACTTGAAAATAAAAACATATTTGATTAGGCGGTTATATACGATACGAACCGACCGATAGCAGATAGCAGATAGCGAAATTCGAATTGACAAACTTACTTCTAATTAATGACAAAAGGTTTTCATTTGTCATAGATTGTTGCCTACCTAAACTCATGAGTATTAGTTATTTTCTCATTTATTACTCATGAATCCATTAAATATTTGTACATAATTCAATTTTCGCATTGAAGGTAACATATAATGCTCTTTTATGAAGAAAAAAACCATGACACTAGTATTATTTATATCAAAATCCGACATTATTATCTAATCTTCTATTTATTTTCATTTTTTGATTTATGTATATATGGTGTCAATGTGTTCTTACCTCACTATAATTATCGTCAGCGTGACAGAATGTTATATTACTGAATAAATAAATAATGAAAAGTAATGTCCGAAAAAAATGAGTAATATTCAAAACGCGTAATGGTGTGTAAGTTAATTGAAAACCGAAGAACTTAAAAAGTATTGCTGAAAATGGACAATTATATTCATCTATTTTTACTCCCACTTACCAGTATCTGTAATATATAGTAAAGGAAAGAATTCCAATCGAAACCAAATTTTTAACATCACAGTTTCAACAGAAATACACGTTTTAAGATCATCATAGTCGTAAAAAATGGTCTAATCGGAAAGTTGTACGAAACTAAAATTTATTTATTTGATTTTTTTTGTTGCCTCTACCCTGTAGGGTCATTGGCAACATCTTTGAATTACACTCTGTTGTAGAGTTTTATCACTTTTAATAACCTTAAAGTTTTTTTTACTCCACTTTAACTGTCTCATAAATATAGCTGAATCCTCTTCGCTTGAACTACTAAATAACATTATATTAATGGGTGGTTCATATTACTATATATAGTAATATGAACTCATTCATAAAATATAGGCGTTCTGATTTATTATGTAGTTTGAGTATAAATAGATCCACCTTAAGAATATCTTGAAATGAGTATCAATTTTTTTTTTCATTTTTTCTTTATTTATTTATTGAATTTATTTTACTGATATTTAATATTTAAGGTAGTGATTATATGCCTGGTTATGTTACAGCAAGTTCTTTGCTAAAATCGATTTTGCAGAATTGCCACTATAAGTTGTTGATTTTAAACTTTTACAAAATTTTCTAGAAAACTCCTCTGAAGATTTTGGGATAACCTTGTTATATCAATGTAAAAAAATTAAAATAGTAGGGTGAGTGAAATACTAATAAAAGTAGGGTGAGTGAAAGTGGGTGAAGAGTAAATGAATTTTCTCAGTTACGATTGGAGTCTCTCGTAAATAATTTGATAAAGCCAGTGAATGAGTGACTACTTTATATGAATAAAAACGATGTCAGAGGTTGGTCCATCCATCCCAATTCGCTCATCGATCGATTCGACAGAAGACAACTTGTTCCTAAACAACTTAAATCAATAAGCAAATTAACAAAGGCAAAGCTTTTAGAGGCAGCTAAATGTCATCAAGTATGCTCTCTGGCGTGGCCCTTCTTTCCAGCTCACCACCGCTGCCGAATCCTCTTCGCTTCAAATACTAAATAACATTATATTAATGGGTTCATATTACTATATATAGTAATATGAACTCATTCATAAAATATAGGCGTCCTGATTTATTATGTAGTTTGAGTAGAAATACATCCAGCTTGAGAATATCTTGAAGTGAGTATCAATTATTGCAGAAACTGATTATTTGGTAGAGGTAATGTGTTAAGCATATAAATATACCATATTCAAGTTTTCACCATCATTTGAAATCGTTTATTTAATGTATTTCGAGTTGATTTCGTACTCAGTGCATGAAGCATGGTTAGCTTGCTCACATAATCTACTGTATGGCTGCTCAAATGCTTTTTGAACAAAGTTTTTATATGTTTGTTTATTTTGAAATAAAATTGTATGCCGTATTTCATTTGCACGTTTAAATTTATTTTAATTTTTAAGATAAAGATTTTACTACTCTTATAAATACCTATATGAACTTGATGTATTGTGAATATATTCGAATTGTTTACATTCAGTGTTTTAACTACAAAAAGAAGAAAACTTTCCATTTACATAAGGATATATCATGCATTATTTTGATTGATAATTATTAAAATTACAAATTATTGTTGTAAGAGAAAATACACTCCTCCTGGATTGCTGCACATTTGTTGGATCAATAAAAGAAAAATGGATTATAGAAGAAAATTATTTAATTTAAGTGTCTATTTTAGTAGAATAGAAAAAAAGCAATTAATAGAATACCCAAATCGGACGTGTTTTCCTGTAGAAAACGGTCTAAGATTTTAAATTATTTTAGATAACTAGTTGAATGTCATGTGTTAAAGCAGGGTTATAACGTGTGCCACGACCAAGAGTTCCCCATTCTGAGTCGTGCATCAATTTATAGTTTATAGTTTATTATTAAGCAATAATTACACTTTTGTTTGACCAGATGGAAGCATCTATCGGTCGGTGGCATTAATAATAAGTAAATAATTTTCAATTGTTACATTTTTTTTCTCTAACAATTTCAATATAATACAATTCTAACATAGTATAATAATACAATATATTTTAATGATTTAATAATTTATAACATAATGATAATGTAATATAATATACATTAAATACTAAGTGGCAATATTTGAGATCTATAAGATTAGTATAGATATTAATATATAGCGGTAATAATTTATAAGATATAATAAAATAATTAATAAATACTAAAAGAAGCATATGAACAACGATAAGAATAATAGCTTGACTAGAAGGTATAGAAGTTTATAATAGTTTATAATCATAATATTATACGTCGTACATCAATAATTGGAGTGACTAGTAGAAGGAAAAAAATACAATAAGGTAAGGAAAAAGAAAAATCACAGTATTCGGTCCATAATTGTGGGTTGATGGTTGACTGTCGTAAATAATGAAGAGAAGGATGGTTGGTGTGATCAGTCAGAAATAAAAATGGCAAAAATAAATAATAATATTTATTTTATTGAATATTTAATAGTTGACCGTCGCATTATAAAGGAAGGAGATGATCCGGTGTGGCGGTCATAAATAGTCTAAATAGTGGCAAAACTATTTTATTAAAAGACAACGTTTCGACCAGACTTTAGAGGTCTTCTTCAGGGAGGTGTGTTCAGCTAGGAACTGATTCAGTTCTAAGTGAAACTCCTAGCTGAACACGCCGCCCTGAAGAAGACCTGCAAAGTCGCGTCGAAACGTTGGCTTTTAATAAAATATTTTTACCACTATTTATGACCGCCACCACGGACCATCTCCTTCCTTTAATATTTATTTTTTAATATTTTTTTTAATTTTTAATATTAAGTTAATATTTTAATATTTAATATCTTTTAATATTAATCCTTTAATATCCCTTAGTGTAAGGTCCCTTTAACAGATCTTCTGGTATTGGGTTGAACAAATTGGGAACCATGTAGCTCAATGTCAATTTCCCAAATCTATTATTAAATTAAATGTAGGTTCGAAGTACTTGATTTTGTTTCTTACGTTGTATACGTAGCTGATTTCATTTTTAATGAACCATTATGCTTAAATTTGAGTGCTATTTTGTATATATAAAATAAATAAGTTTTCTTCTGTTTTTGTTATAGTTTTAAATGTCTTGTTTTGTAATTTAGAGAGTTTCTATAAATGATTATCTGCGCTGGCTCTATAACATTCAATCCCGTATCTTAGTATTGATTCTAACTGTTGGGGCCAGGGGTACTTCAAAATCGAAGTACATATCTTTCCCCGGTGCATTTCCTCAATGGTGGGGAAAATTCGAGTGAAATTAAATTTTGTTGGGAAAGAAGGAGAAAATTAGTGAATAATGAGACCTGTAAAATATTAGAGAAAAAAACAAATGCATGCAAAGAAAATATTAAAAATAGAAATATTCAAATAATGGAAAAATGAAAATCCCCTTTTGAATGCTCACAATTTATTGAGATAAAAAAAATCTAATTATGTACAAGAGTTAAAATAAATATTGGTGTAAAATTGCGATAAAATAAAACATAATTATAATATGCAGAGAAAATAAACCAAATTAACCATTAATAGCAAAATATAAATAAAACCAACTTCTAAAATTATAGTAAACCAAGGGAAAAAAAAATGTCTGTGGTAACGGTGAGAGAAGAATATCCCAAATTGGAGGCTATATTTCCAAAGAGGTTAGTTACCTGAAGTTCAGCTGTCGATGGTGGGGGGATCGATATGCATATCGATGTGCTGATCGATGACTCGCGATGATACAGCTGGGACCTTCAAAATGGCGCAGGTGAGGTGACAAAGAGCCTGGAACTTGGTGAAAATGGTGGGGGTAGACTTCTGCTCCATACGAAAGGTAGCTCCAGACTTCCGAAAAAAACAGCAGGGCACTTATACTAGGCCGGTGGGGTTTGAGTTAACTGGAGTGGCTGGTGAGAAGGTGAGAGAAATTGTCCACTACGTGGACCCAATAACGAAGGCCAGCTCCAGACTGGCTTAAGACCGCATCCCGACAGTATTATAGCATTATTTGCGTCTTAATCCCTAAGACTGGATATTACTGCCGGGCTGGTGCGTATACACAAACGCGATAATACATCGTAAAATAAGCCTAAATATGAAAATACATAAACTTAAATACATTTTAGGGACAACTGTCACTCAAACTTTTACAAAAAAAAAATAAATAAACATTTTATTGTTGACTAACATTAAAAAGGGATAGTGAGAGAAAAAATTAAAGAATTGAGCGTATGCGGCGTTAACACTAACAGTGCCTTATACACCATTATTAACGATTCTTAACTATGTGAAAATTGAAGACGATAAATTCTATACGAACATGTAAGTGATCGTCCTAATATATTCATATTATGGGGTTCCCAGGAAAAGTCTACAGTAACACGAAATATTTATGCTTACCAATAACGTTTAAATTTTTACAAAAGGATGAGTTTTTATCGGGATTATTGTTAAAACAAATACAGTCGTGTTTTTTTTATTATAGGATGATCTAATGACGCCATATCTTTTTTTTCAAATAATTAGATTAAGAATAAAAAAATAAAAATCTACGGAGCCGGCTGTGTGCTGGTGATGAACGCCCTAACATGTCACATTGTGGCACGCAAGGATTCTCTCAGTTCCTTTTTTAGTTAAATCTGAAATATTTTGTTCGAAAAATGGGAATGTATTACTAGTCATCTGTTCCATTATTATATTAAAGGAAAAAAAAATTGGAAAACAAGTTAAAAAGTAGGTTAATTACAGTCCAAATGGGTCTATTACAAGATATAATAATAGTCCGTGATAAAGACCCCTTTTTATCGAATTATTAACATCCGCCTGAAACTTAGTGAATATCTTCATCTCATCATAACCTACAACTATTTTATTTACAAAAACTCTTGTAATTTGGGGCGTTTTCAATCTGGAGGGGGGCAAACATTACTTAAACATCTGTCATATAGGCAGTTAGTTTGATTCTTTTTTTTTCAAATTAATTATCGTTATATATATGAAAAAAAAAACTTTCGGGCTGAGGATCCTCCCCTAAAAATTAAAATCCGCTGAAAGGGCTGTTGCGCCTAATTGAATATATCTATATAACATACTTCAACCAAAACAAGCTGGAAAAAAAGTGACGAGGGATGGTAAAATTAGATTCTGAATAACTCAAAAAGCATACAATTTTTTTGTCGATACTGGTTATTTAAAAGTTTACGGAATTTCCTAAAAAACAAAAAAAAAGTTAAAATCAGACAATTAGGAACAAAGATATGGTCTCTAGATTTTTTTTATATGTTATACTGCAAAGGTTATATACTTTGTTTTGGTTTTTGATTTTTGAATATGTTACTGAAGTAATGTTATTTTTTTTAGCATATTACTAATGATTAAAAAAAAAATGTTTAGTCGAATAATTGGAATCACCTGTTATTTCTTTTTCTTTGTCACTAGAAAGATAATGTTACTTTAGATGTATAATTGTTTGGAGATAATAAACCATTGTGAAATAATTTGCAGCGTTTTTTTCTATCTTTACATTTCTGAGTATGTGTCGTGAAACACTTGTTATTAACCGAAAGGTTAGAGCGAAACTTCTCAATTCATTTACAAACATATAGATGAAAAATTGACAGGATGTGCATTTAAAATTTCTGTATTAAGTATAGAGATGTTCCGACCCAAACGTGTGGTTCATCATCAGGACAAGAACTCTAGTGTTGTGGGTTTGAGTTGAACTGATTATCTTTGGGTGGAAACGTCGACAAACTTCATAAAGAAATTTTTGACTGCACACTCTGACAATTTTTCATCCTTATAAATTCAACAGTCAACATATTTTTTTAAACTAAAATTTTAATGCCATGAGGTTTGATGTCGTTAGGTCGTGAAAAATAGATATGTGGGAACCATGGTGGAAATAAACGATGGAATGTAGGATATCATTATGTTATGATATTATAATATTATCTTATGATATTATGATCGCTTTATTTGACATAAAAAAAAAGAATAGTATGGTAGTTTTCTTACGGTTTCCAACACGAGGTTGACTAACAGCCAAAAAAAAAAAATGTTTGTACTTCTTTTAGGTTATGATTTATAATACTGATGTGCTTCATAGCGATTTCTTTTTTCATTTCAATAATTAAAGTAGAGTTAATTCCAAGTCCAAGGGGTATATATTATAATGAATTCGTCGAGGAATATCGTCGAAACGATAATGTTTGGCGTATTACCTAAAAAATCCAATGTACCTTTAATTTAAAACACCTGTTCTAAATTAAAACTTATAAAGCATCAAATTTAACGTTTAGAGAGTAACTTGTATTTCCCAAATAACACACAACCCTTTGAGCCACCCACTCAGACATTCTAATCAAGTTAGTCAAATGGTAATGCCTATAAACAAACGGATTGCACCAACTGTCACGGATTTTGCGAGATTTATAATTTTGATCCTGTCTATTTTTGTCGGATCTCCATCGGATTGTAGTAGTATTGTAGTAGTAGTACTAAACCTGGCGGATGAGTTGGAAACAATACTCCCAAGTATTGTTTCCAACTCATCCGCCAGGTTTTCCCCTTTAAATAAATATTTAATTAAGGTTAGCCACTATGAGGCTGGGTGTGCCCCAGGAGGGTCTCTCGACTCGGGTCGAAAGTCGGTATACTTAATAAAGAAATTTTAAATGCACATCCCCTCAATTTTCATCTATATGTTTATAAATGAATTGAAAAGTTTCGCTCCAACGTTTTGGTTAATATCAAATGTTTAACGACAAATACGGTGCTATTACCCAGAAATGTAAAGATAGAAAAAATCGCTGCAATTATTTCACAATGGTTTATTATTTTCAAACAATTATACATCTAAAGTTACATTACCTTCCTAGTGAGAAATAAAAAGAAATAAAAGCGGATTCCAATTATTGGACTAAACATTTTTTTTTTTAATCATTAGTAACATGCTAACAAAATTAGCATTGCTTCAGTAACATATTCAAAAATCAAAAACCAAAACAAAGGATATAACTTTTTCAGTATAACATATTTTTAAAAAAATCTAGAGACCATATCTTTGTTCCTATCTTTTTTTTAGGAAATTCCGTAAATATTTAAATAACCAATATCGAGAAAGTGTATACTTTTTGAATTATTTGGAATCTAATTTTACCATCCCTCGGAACATTTTTCGTAAGGGCTATCCACGGCCGACGAAACAGAATAAATAATTTATCTGCCATCAGCCGGATTCGAGCCTGAGACTTTAGGTATTGGAAATCAGCGCACGACCACTGAGCTACCCACATAGAAACGGTCGTTCTAAATCAAATAAAAACTTATGGAATAAAAGTTTCAGTATTAAATTTTACACTCGGGGAGTAGTTGATATTACGAGTTTGGCCAAAAATACATAAGGATGTTTAAAAAGATTAAAAATTTATATTTTTAATCTTACGAACCTCTGCTTCCCCATCCCTGAGATATGCTTACAGTCTGTATCTTTATTAGGAGTTGAGAAGAGATAAAACAAAAGATAAACGTATATGAACAGGTGCATGCAATCAACAGCTCAATGTCTCGTTTTATATTTGACTTGGGACAATGGAATGACCTTTTCCAAAGCAAATCATCCGCTCCCAGAGCGGGAGTGGACTGAGTAAATAGCTCTGGAGCTATTCAATCCCAATTCCCCAAAAGCTTAACGCTAATAGTCCATGTTTACTCCCTACGGAATCAGTGCCACTGTTTCATTATTAGTTATATATCAAACCTTGGCTCATTCGAGGTAGGAGTAACTAGAATAGAACTACAATTCATCCTTTTTTTATTTATTTTTTTTTAACTACTCTGATATATTTCTTTGTATTTTTTTTTATATTTACTTTTTTTATGAAAAAAAGAAATTACTGTTCTTATTAAACAGTTTTTTTTTTAATTAATTGAGATATATGTTCATAGAGCACATTCACACTATATTTACAATAAATAATACAGAAAAATAATAATACTAAAAGTAAATGTATATAAAATAAACAAAAAGAAACTAAACTAATAAAAATAACCACCGAAATACACACATGCTTCTATACAATACCTAAAAAATTCATTCACTCTAGATCTCCTAGCCAAGCCTTTCTCCCCACTAGTGGTAGGAAAAACAGGACTACAGGAGATCGAAGCGCTTCTCACTTCAGCCGCATTACTGGTATTAAGGACCAATAGAGGCTGAGCAGAGGCGTTATAATCACACACATTTTACATGGCTTGAGCGGAGAATCTGGCCATCACCAAAAATCCAATATATACTACTCACAAAATGTCTCAGAGCCACTGCCGCTTCCGCATTGTACAAGGGGATTTGGATGATCGGTAAGGTTCTGGTGAAATTCGGTGAACTTTTCTGGGATAAGGTCAAGGGCAAATGGGATATTAGGATCATGGTGTAGGTTTTTGTTGATTACATAAAATGGAGCATCAACTGTGCTCCAAAGACTTTGGATTGAATATGTTTGATATTAGAAAATTTTGCTAGTAAAATAATGAATATTAATGGTATTCTAGTTAGTCCTACTTTGAAACCCCGAGATGTAAATATGTATATATTATTTTATTTAGACTAGTATACATCATAGTATAACGGTCAATAGTATATTTTGGAATAATGTTTATTATGATTTCGAAATAAAAATACATTTCTTAAATTAGCAAGTCGTTTGCTACGATCATTTATTAATATTAGAAGTTGTATTGAAATAAGTAAATGGTATTCATGTTAACAATACATGGTATTTAATTCTTGTGTTTATATTGTGTAAAATACTTTTCTTAGAACCCTATCAGCTATATGCACCCAACTAAGGAAAGAAGTACAAACCATATTCAATATGGGACTTAAAAAAAAAAAAAACAGTCAATTTGCAATCGGTCCCGAGCATCAGAACCTTCGTGCATTCGAACGATTGCGGCATTGTTGAAGAAACTTTGATTTTTATACAACAAATTACGATCTAAAAAATACACCAATTATGTATGATATATTGGCCATCAGCAGAATGAGTAATGACATCATCGGTAGAGGAGGGGGAGGGGGGGTACGAGGGAGTAAAGTATCTCATGTTACGAGGCTAGCGTGTTCCCCCGAGGGTGGAAAAAACTGCCACCTCTGGCCCTTGTTATATTAATCAGTCCATCGGGCCAACCAATATTTTAACGCTGAGAGGAAAAAATAGTGTCTAGGTTTTATTAACTACCCTTACCTTCATCTGCCAGCCGCTGGCCTAACAAATTACAACACGTCTGTGTTGCCGGGGTTGTCCGAAATTACATTAAAATTTGAATTTTGTGAATGAACATTCCTTAGTTAACCAGACACTTCCCAGGAAAAAAAAATTGGATATTTTCTGTCATACCGTAGTTAGCATTAATGTTATCTATTTCTACAAACTATCTTCTGGATAATTGGTACCCTAAAATAATTATAAATAAAATATGGTACAAAAACCATAAAATGAAACGGAGTGATAATAATAAAAAACAGCAGAAAACAAACCAGAACAAAAATAACTACCGAAGTAAAATTTTAAACAAAAAACCGAATTTAATCACAAATTACTTCAAAAATAATAATAATTCTGAAATATCTAATAACCTTGAAAAACAATCTCAAAAGTTACCTAGTGCCATACAATTTGAAAATAAAATTGAACAATGTAACATTAAATATCATTCAATAACTTATATTAAAGATCTAACTAGTAAAATTCAAAGGACGTTCAGGGAATATGATCTATCTGAAATTAAATTAGGTAAAAAGCCAGTAAATAAAATTGAAAAATTGTATACTAATACCAAAGATAATATACCACGTGACATGAAAAGTGACGTTATTTATAAAATAAATTGTAAAAATTGCACTAATAAATCATATATAGGACAAACGGGACAATGGTTCGCAAAAAGAATAAAACAACATGAACAAAATTGCAAGTCCAAATCAAACACATCAACCGGCCTTTCACAACATGCAACATACAACAAACACCAATTTGATTTTAAAAATGCCAAAATAATATATAAGGAAAATATTAAAAATAAAAGAAAAATTATAGAGTGAATATATATTACTAAAAATTTAAAGAATTACGCTAACAACCATACAGATGTGGACAATATAAATACTTTTTAAGAAAATGTAATTAACAATATTCGCATATAATACAATAATTAATTTAAAATCAATATAAAAATCACAAATTAGATAAAATAATCCACTAATGCAAAACAATAGAAGGGAACCTTTCACTATCCCCACCAGGACGAAATAAGTCAGGCCCTCCAGAAATGACGTAGGCGAAACCCCTAAATAGCAGGACAATTTAATGTTCACTGAACAAATTATTGCGACATTAATAATGAATATATAACGGAGGACTCATCAAGGTAGTTTCAATTGTTTTTAATGTAAGGTTTAAAGTTTAAAGTTACGTACATGCAAGGTTTTTTATAAGAAAAAGTGTATACTTTTATTTTATAGATTTGGATAAATTTATGTGTATAGAAAATAATAAGACATAGATCGTTAGACAAGTTAATTATGTGTAATAAGAAATTATTTTTGTAATTGTTAAATGTTAAATAATTAAAATTTTCCAGATTTGAAAAAGCCCTTAGTATGGTGGAAACGTCGTAATTAATAGCTTATCAATAAATTGTTGATGATAATTGGCCTAATTTATGTAAAAAATAAAACCTCAAGACACCAATTTTAGGAAAAATGAACAGAAGAAAGTTATCTATTTCTGTTTTCTCATTAAAAAAAAAAGAAAAAAAAAACAGGCCTATTTCTATTTCTGTACTAAATTTTCTAATAAATTAATTATTTTTGGGCTAATTATGTAGACTCCCAAAGAGATTTCGTAACCAAAACCAAACAATTGATCAATTCCAATGTATGGCTTATCTTCGGCGCCTGAGGGATGCATCTGTTTCCATATTTATGAAAAGTCAAAGTGATTCTTCCTCCCCACTATAATTAGTGTATTCTTACGTCCTTCTAAGTCAAAAGCAAGCCCGAGAAAAAACTTTCACCTATGAAGAGCTTCATACTGTCATTACTCTTAGGACGTGAGACTATGTTATTCGACATGTTTAAATCAGCTTACCTATTGGGGAGAAAACTCAAAAAAATTTCTCAAAACCGCAGGTGCCTACGCCACACACTGGGACGAGCAAGGGCAAACTCGCGCCATCGGCTAAATCATTTTTTTTTTTTCAATTGAACTATTCAATACAGTGAAAAATATATATTGTGCCTACTGAAAATATTCTCCGAAACTCCACAAACAACACAAGGTATCAATAATTCAGTTTACCTAGTTTTTGGAGTTCTAAAATAAAATAGATTTAGACAAATTCAAATAGATGTCGCGAGTTTTTCCTTACTCGCCCCACTGTGCGCCAGTTCGATCAGAACACTAAGCTCCATGTCTTTCGCATCCAGAAACTGAAGATACGACGGTTCGTAAAATCTTAAGACCGATTCATTGACTCCATCAGGAAGAAAGTTATCTAACAACATATATCCCTCCTAAAAACATTGTTGTACAGGCTGAAATCAGAGTTTAGTTTTAGATTGGCCTGAGGGTGAACTAGCACGTGGTTATATGTATTCACTCTTCCACAAGACTCTTGTTTGTTTGTTTGAAACTCTAGTCAGCGGCCATGCCACCGTAAGTGGATTTTCCAAGGAGTAATTACCATAAGCGGATCAAGACAAGTGGGGAAGCCTAAACAGCCATGAATTAGAGGATCACAAGAAAAAATGTTGTGAAAATTCAGAAGACAAACAGGAATAGAGTACAACATTGAGATCATGTGTAGAAAGACTACTATTATGTATAGTAGTATTTAGAAAAATATATGTAGATAACCATCAATTTAATTTGTTCGAGTGTATTATAGAGGATTTTTTACACTTTTTGATGATGTCCAAAATCTATAAGTAAGAATAATTAAGATCTCGCGCATCATAATCCACCCTTGGTAAATAATAATAAGTGTTAATAATAAGTGTAAATAATGGCACAAATTAATTATTGGGCCGAGGCCGCGGTGGGCGAGCGAGTTAAGGCCCCTGCAAAAATTTTAAGCTAAGAGTTTATATCTAGTTCGCGGGACTTTCAAAAGAATAAAATAAATAAAAAATAAAAATAATTATCAATAAATTAAAATTAAAATAAACACGATCTAAGAAATTACCTTCATTCTTAGCTACTCAAACAAACGACACATTAGAATCATTTGTAATTCATTTAAGACTAATTATAACTCTAATATAAACCCAATTACTCTTTATTTATCATTTAAGGAAACATTGTTTTAAGAATTTCAATAAATACAAGTTAGAATTTTATTATAATAAAGTAACTTTATTACATAAAAGTTTCTTACAACTTTTATTTAAAGAACTTTTTTCCTAAATTGTCAATCTCTATCTTCAATAAATGACTATAAACAAAATATTAAGTAAATAAAACAGTAGTTTCAATTCAGAATAATAAAGGATGGAATTTTCAAGTTGATAATACAATAAGAAAGATAGTGATCGATTAAATTCTAAAAACATATATTCTTGGACATCATTGGGAAGCAATATCGTGAGTTGTATAATAACATTATGTATAAAAGTTATGGGCCAAAGCACGTATTACTAAGCTTTCATGGAAAAGTTCATTATTGAATAATTGTATGGCTGTTAAAAAATAAATATCCAAACCGGTAGAAACGTTATTATAAAAAAAATTACGGAATTCACTCATTATTTCCTCAGCTTGATACATCAAAAAAGGTAGTAAAGAGAACCACAAGATTAAGGAACAGAGTGAGTGGGCAGAGAAAAAAATATGAGTGAAAGACTTCATATCGCTATTGCCATAAAGGCTCAGACATGGAAGAATTTGAAAATATATGGATCCATAGCTTAAGCTGAGTTATTGCAGTAAAAATATTTCATAACGTGGAATGTATTATTTAGTGGATCCGTGAACGTATTTATAAAATTCCAGGCAGTCCACCGTGAAGCAATGTATGAACATCTTTACTTATACTTTTCCACCTCCATAAAGTAAAGACATAAAGAAAATACAATAATTCATATCGATGTATTTTACTTTTGATATAACAAGACTTAATTATTACTTAATAATTTATTGTAGAATGTATTTTTGTAGAAATATTTGGAAAAACATCATTTCACTTTACTGTTATTTTAATTATTGAGGCTGTAATGGCCGAACAAATGGCAGTTGAGGTTAGTTCGAACCCTGCCTGGATCAGTTAATATTTATTTCTCAAGGGCCGCTTATGTATACTCCAATTACATAAAAGTCGGAACTTAACATAAAACATAAAAGATAACATGAATCATTTAAGTCTAAGTAAATAGCTTACCAAGGTCATCTACGCCTCATGATTTCGAGTATGACCATTACATCATACAAGAGACATAATCTGTAAACGAACTGGTTTTATGCTATCTGAATGAAGCTAAGGCTATGTGGAATTATAAATGCAGCTGAAATCATAAACCAAGTTACAATTTTGTCCTGTAATCGAGTATCTAGACACTTCTTCACGTTTGAACGCAGTGACTATTAGGACGAGCGTCTTTCTTATGTTGTAATATATAAAGCTATCAACATTAATTGGAGTGGCTTGTGAGTCATTTGAGTGTTACACACTGTTTCCTATGATGCAGCGTTTTTATTCCTGATTAATCATTTTTCAAGACATATTAATATTATTTTTATGACAATCGAAGGGCAACAGAGCTTTCTTCTCTCATTCAAAGGCATTGAAATACTTAAAAATCACTAGATATCTCAAATTAAGGGTGCATAATGCTATTTCGAGGTAGGTAAATAACGTGAACAGAAGGCTTCGATAGAGCGTGTTCAATAAAGGAAAAGCGGCACAGTGAACGAGAAACAGGGAATATAAGATGACCTCAAGTGTCAGGCGGATGAGCATCCAAATCACACTTTGTCAGCAAGATAAGGGATGATCCTTATGACATCGCAAGATGGACACCACAACGGAGGGATGGAATGAGCCTCCAGACTTTATAGGAGGAAGAATTCCTAATGAAGGGATGAGCCACCAGACTTACCATGTAGGAGTACAAGCGGACGGATAAGCATCCAGTCCTTGTATGAAGAGAGAGAACGAGAAAAGTTTAAAGGAGCATAGAGTGAAATAAAAGTCAGTTCCATAAAAGGTTATTTAAAGTATATTGAGCAATCTGAACTTTAATCTTGGATTCCATCTACTTACGGCTGGGAGAATCATGCTTTCATGTAAAACTTAGGTAACAAGAGTCGTATCCGAATAGACTGTATTTTTTTATTGGATAGTTTTATATAACTTCAGTTTTATTTTATAAAATTAAACATGGTAAATATAGGTATAAAAATGAAAAAAAAAAAGGTATATGTACTAGAAATATAACAATATATTTGTTCTTCACGCCGTGAGCGTCTGGTGGTGGCGCAGTCTCGTAGCGAGCGCATGAACTACGTGAAGGCCAGCATATTATAAAGCCAGAATATTATAAAGCCAGCATTCGTATATCGCTGCGAGACCTAGACACTAACCAGCGTCTAAGAATGAAGTATTGAGTGATTTGAGTGGAAAATCGTCCATACGATAACAGGAGCGATCGGGGATCAAAGTACTCATGGGGGATAAAGAACAATAAGAACTGCTTACATTAGCTAGTTAATCATTATCTCACGATATGAAGGCAAGGAGGTTTAGGTTAAGTAGGAGGTTAGGTTATAGTAGGCAAGAGGCCACTTGGAAGAGCGAAAACAGTATGGATAGATCCAATTAACAAAGATGCAGCAGAAAACTGGAGAGCAACAGCTCATTATAGTCAGATATATAAAAGGCTGCTTAAGGCGGGTAAAGGATCAACAAGGTCTATAAAGCCAACAGAAAAATAAAAGTCGAAGTTTTCGATGTCAATTGACATCGAAATGTTAATCGAAACCCGTTCACCAGCATAATTTCTAGTAGGGGAGAACGTTTCATGGATTTTAAATGTGTCTTGACATGAAGGTGAAAAGTAGTTCTATATTCCAACTCCAAGGAAAATACAATAATATCAATATATAAGTTTTCACACATGAAAGTTCAAATAAATTTCCTTGAGCGTGTCAGCTACTGGTGCTTTTACCCTAAAACATGGAAAATATACTTATAATAAAAGGTTATCAGAAAGAAAAATCAGAGAGAAGTGAAAGATCTTATAAAAAATCCTTGAATGAAATTATACAATATAATGATCTTTCTCACAGCTTCAAACAATACTACGCGTAATTCCAGAACCTTCTCCCCCCCCTCCCAAGATATTTTATTGATCTCCTCTTCTTGAAAACAGCGCAAAGTAGGATTCAAAAAATCGCGGATCTTATGTAATTGCAGTTGCTGTCAGTTCCATGTATTTTCCCTGTCCACATGTTTGAATATTTCATTCTGAATGTGTCCCTCTCAAAACTTTCCTGCATATTCCATTGGATTCCACCTGGAAAGTTAATGGGTCACGTCAGGGGTGCCCATCCTCCTCCCCCCCCCCCCCAAAGTCGATGGCTGATCAACCTTTCCTCTTCCCTCCCCAAGATATTTTATCGTTATCCTCTACTTGAAAACATTAGAAATAAAAGTTCAATTAATCATATGTAATTTCTTAATTGTTAACCATATGAGGTTTGTTCCATGTATTCCCCTTGTCTTCTTGTTTAAAACTTTTCAATCCGAAAATTCATAAATCCGTCGAAATCCATTAAATAAATCCGTGGTCCTCTCAAAAATCCAAAATCCTGTAATAATGTGCCCCCCTCAACAATTTTGATAGCGCAACTCACGCCATGAAATTCCCTTCTGGGCACCGCTGGGTCACGTGGTACAAGTAGTAGGTGATTAGCAATGTCAATATCTTGTTTAATGAGCTTTTGACTGTAATCACTAAAACCACATCTACTGTTTGGGATTTATATTGACTTTAAAAAAATATTTCAGCAAAGTTAGTTAACTTAATTGGACACTACCTGATTCTCTATTGATTAAAACTAATTGAAAGGCAACAAATTTTTGTTTATGAGTTTAAAAAAAAAAAATGTTTTGATATTAATATAGTAACATTTTGCTATCGAATCATTAATTATACCATGATTTAAGAACTATAATTTATTTTTCATTTTTAAATTTTTAACTTTATTCTAAAGATCTTTTCACACTTATTTGTTTATAATTTGGTCAGTTCAATTAATAAGCATGTCAGTATTGGATCACTATTTAATATTGAACTTTTCGAGGAATATTTTTTCCCCCTCTTCAGCAATCTAAAATAATATAATTAATTTATTATAGGTTTTATCATGAACCAGTCACTATTAACTAAAAAAATACATAAAATTATAAACAATTTTTATCTAAGTAAATATAAATTATTTTATACAAATTTGTTAAAATCATAATTTACTTGCATGGTTTGCACCAATAATTGTCTAAGTACAAGTATTTAATAAGCTTGGTAAATGACTATCCAACTAAAAAAATTAAAGTGTATTTAGGGTTGCAAGTAGGGGAGGTGGGTTATCCAGAAGGTGGATTATTAAATATGTTATTTTATAACTTGGATCTAAGTATGATTAAAAAATATTATATTTTCTTTTATGAAAGAACCAAACTATAAAATAACATATTTAATATTTTAACCTCCCTACCTATAACCTTAAATGCACTTTATAATCCTTTTATTTGTATAATAACCATTTTCCAAGCTTATTAAATACGGTGTTTTACCCAATTTTTGGGGCAAACGATGTATGTAAATTATGACTTAAAACTAATATATATAAAATAATTTATATTTATTTAGACAAAAATTGTTTTAAATGTTATGTATTTTTTAAATTAATCGTGACTGGTTCACGATAAAACCTATAATAAATCAATTGTATTATTATAGATTGCTGAAGAAGTTGACAAAGATTCCCTGAAACGTTCAATAATAAATAGTCATCAAATTAATTTGATTATTAATTAAAATTTACTAAAAAGGCAAACAAATAAGTTTGAAAAGATAATTTATTTTGTTTTCAAAAGAAATATTTATTATTTAAAAAAAGAGAATATATAGGTATTCTTATATATAATTTAATATAAAATATAAGATTATTCAACTAAACGTGAGCGAGCTTTTCCATCGACAAATATTGACAAGGCGCCGAAACGAAATAGGGCCACGGAATAAGACTCAGACCAGATAAAGAACTAGCAAAAGTTTGTTCCAAGTTTTCAGAGAACTTCGCCTCCTTTTCTTCATACTCACCTTTTTAAGTTTTATCTCTATTTGAATTCAAATCGAAAATAAAAAGTTGATAAACATTCATAAATCATCTTTGAATATCTTCCCTAAACAAAAGAAGTTATCTGATAAATTTGAATGGAACTAATTCAATTAGCTTATTAAAAGTCAGCGCATAAATCAATATGAAATTATGCTGGTGAACGGATTTCGATTAACATTGTTGAACTTCAATTGACATCGAAAACTTCGACTTTTATTTTTCTGTTGGCTTTATAGACCTTGTTGATCCTTTACCCGCCTTAAGAAGCCTTTTATATATCTGTCTATCATGAGCTGTTGCCCTCCAGTTTTCTGATGCATCTTTGTTAATTTGATCTATCCATACTGTTTTCGCTCTTCCACGTGGTCTCTTGCCTACTATTGAGGAAAACATTGTTTAACCTAAACCTCCTTGCCTTCATATCGTGAAATAATGATTGACTAGCTTATGTAAGCAATTCTTGTTGTTCCTTAACCCCCACGCGTTATTACTCTAACCCCAGATCGCTCCAGTTATCGTGTGGAGGATTTTCCACTCAAATCATTCAATATTTCATTATAAGACGCTGGTTAATGTTCAGGTCTCGCAGCGATATACGAATACTGGCTTTATAATAGCATAACGGCGCTAGCCTTCACGTAGTTCATGCGCTCGCTGCGAGACTGCGCCACCACTTGACGCTCACGGTGTGAAGAACAATTATATTGTTATATATATTGTATATATCATATGAAAACATTTATTTTTTCATTTTTATACCTATATTTACCATGTTTATTTTATACAATAAAGCTGAAGTTATATATAATTATCTAACAAAAAAATACAGTCTATTCGGGTACGACTCTTGTTGCCTAAGTTTTACATGAATTCATGATTGTCCCAGCCTTAAGTATATGAAATCAGAGCTTCAGATAAAAGTCCAGATTGATCAGTATATTTTATGTAATATTCTTCGTTACCTGTGGAACTGACTTTTATTACACTCTATACTCCTTAAATCTTTTCTCGTTCTCTCCCTTCACATAAGGACTGGATGCTCATATTTCTGCTTGTACTCCTAGTCTGGTGGTTCATTTGTCCATTTGAATTTCTTCCTCTTATAAAGTCTGGAGGCTCATCCCATCCCTCCGTTTGCGGTGTCCATCTTGCGATGTCATAAGGATTATCCCTTAGCATGCTGACTAAGAGTGATTTGGATGCTCATCCGCCTGACACTTGAGGTCATCTTACCTTCTCTCTTCCTCATTCACTGTTCCGCTTTTTCTTAATTGAACACGCTCTGTCGAGGCCTTCTGTCCACGCTATTTACCTACCTCCTATTTACCTAATTATAAAAGACCCATATACATGACTTTAATAAGGCCTATTAGGATTACGGAGTTGTGCTATCTGGCTCCACTAAACCATCGAATTCATTTCGTATCCAATCCTTACAATCCAAAATACTTCGTAAAATCCTCAATGCTCCCTACTTTGTTACAAATAATAAGATCCATAATGACCTTAATGTTTCAGATCTGGCCCAATCAAGATACCTATACTTCCATAATAAACTTCAGAATCATCCCAACCCTCTCATTTCTAACTTTGGTTCCTCTAAAATTCCTGATGACCCTCCGAGGCGTTTGAAAAGAAGATGGCCCCGTGATCTCCTAATGTAGACATGTTATTAGAGTGCTACCATTGGGTAGTTTCTCAACAAGTGTTTTCACGTCATTTTATCCATATGTTCAAATTTACTAAATGTATTTCTTTTATACAGTTGTAAAGTATATCTCGTCCTGATAATTTCTGCGAATACAGGCGTGTCAACAAATGGAAAAGTCGAATATACAAGAAGAAAATATAGAAGCCACAAGGTCCTGAAATTCTATTACCGTTTCTCGAGGTTAATGCCAGGTACTGGTACACTGTCAGGTACTGCTTTTAGCCTAATTCATTTTCTTTCAGAAACATTTTTAATAGGCCTACAATTTTTTATCAGTTTGATCGAAACAGGCCCAGAACTCACTGTCATGATTTTTCAAAGATTTATTCTTTGATTACTCTTGATCCTCAGATTGATATTTGCGATAGTTTCTTAGATATTTCCAGTTATAGATCAGCTATTGGTCTATGTTAAAGAATATCTCATTCCTACTACTATTTTACTCCGGTGATATTTGCGAACATGAAATTTAATCTTCTTCAACTGAAGATGAACTGAGAATGCCGTGTATTGTGAATGTTTACGGGTTCTTAAAAATCCAAGTCATTTTTTTATTCCCCTCATCTTTTTTCTTTTTTTTTTTTATGAATGAACTAAATGACAAGAGTGATCCTCCCACGGAGCGATGTATATAACCGGGGATTTGATGGATAACGGAATCGCCTAGGATGGTGATGTCGAACAAACAAGCTGACGGTTTACTGACAGTTTGACAGATGCCAAGCAATCTCTTCTACCATTTCCCTTCATTTCCATATATAGATCCAAAACCTACATGTAAAATAGCATTTTTTATATAAATATGCAATTGATCGTTTTTGTCGATTTCATATTAATGAAAAAAAATTTATGGAATTCTTCATTAATTATAAAAGCTTTTTTTATTTCTTTTTTTTTTTTTACCATCATCTGATGTTTCTATGTCTTATTCATCGCTCTTGATACTTTGTTCTCATTGAGATGTTTGTTGAACCTGATGAAATTGGTAATTATTTATATCACTATGTAAATTTTTTTTTTCTCTTATCCCAGTCGTTGCTCATTTGGCCATCCGATATCTTGCTTCCCAGTATAATTTAGACTTTTAAATATATATATATATATATATATATATATATATATATATATATTATATATATATATATATATATATTTGAAAATATTTTTTTCTCTTATTCCCTCAAGACAGGACATGTATCAAGATGGTCTGCATCCACTGTTCCTTGATGACACAATTTACAGCTAGGATCCTCAGCCTTGACTATGTAAAATTATGACTTCTCTTCCGCCACAACCCCTGTCCTTTAACCAACTATTTTTTGGATATTTTTTTTTTTTAATTAAAAAATATTACATTCCGACTCAAAGGACATTATTATAATAGTGTTCAGAGATCACATTCACACTCTATGTACAATATATAAAATAAATTATACAGAAAAATAATATATATACAATAAATAAGAATAAAATAACTTAAAAATAAATAAATAAAAAGAACACATACATACCTATATGCAATAGGATAAAAATTACGACAAAATCTGTCACCGGAACAGGATTTCGTGAATTATGAAAATTACCAAAATCAACTCGATTTGGCCATATATAAATGGGCAAGTACATAATATAAAATTTTACATATATTAAAATATCTAAAGAGTATGCTGATCTCAAAAGCAAGAGAAAAGTTCACAAAGCCTATGGTTCGATAATGATAACAAAAGCTAATTAATTTAAGTAATTAATAATTGTAGCAGATTAAACAAGACTAAACTTTCTTTTGTTAAAACAAATTAGAAGGGGCTAAATAACGCCAAGCTCTATTTTCCATAAAATCATGGATTAAACGAGATTTTTATCAGCCTCCCTCTGAAATACAAAACTCCACTTTTAGAAAAATGTCCTTCCTTTTATAAACTTTAAGGTCATATTAAATTAAGTTGAGGTTTGTTACAGAATAAGCCGAGATTATCCTCCATTATTGCGTCATTTAGCCGCTTAAAGCCCCTTTTAAATGGCTTTTATTTAATCAAATGGTAATTATTTAAATTAAATAGTCCTTTGGTCATTGTTTCCTATTCGACAGTAAACGTGAATTATTAAAAATTCACAGTTTTAAATTTCCTTTTTTTCTTTCTGGAACCGTACCACAAAAGTTTATTTTTTTAATTTATTTTTTTTTATTGATGATATCTACAACTGTATTACAAATAAAAATACATTCAGAAAATGTGAACAAAAGAATATAATAGGATGAAACCACTTGTTGAGAAACTAACCACTGTTAGGAGTCTAAAAATGTGTTTACAAAAGGAGATCTCGACGCCATCTGCTTTTCAGACGCCTCGGAGGGTTGTCCGGGATCGCAGAGGAAGCAAGGTTAGAAACGAGAGGGTTTCTAACATAAGGAACATTTTATGATCAAATTATCTTCGATTCAAGTATAAAGCAAATGTGTATTCATGATTTTTTGGTGCCTTATTAAAAAAGACAAAGTTTATCAATCTCTAGATTGAAAACGCCCCATTTCTGAGAATTCGTATAAACAAAAAAGTTGTATGTTACGATAAGATGAAGTTAGTCACGAAGTTTCAGATGGATATTAATAATTTCATAAAAATGAGTCTGAACCGCGGACTATTGTTCTCAGGAGCTTCCAAATAAGACATATATACTTTTAAGGAAGGAGATGGTCCGGGGTGGCGGTCATAAATAGACTAAATAGTGGCGAAACTATTTTATTAAAATTGGACGTTTCGCCCCGACTTTGCAGGTCTTCTTCAGGGCTAGAACGGACAAGATATAAAAGAATATTGAGAATTGTGGAAGTTGCATCATATTTAGATAAAAAATTATAAACAATGTTAATAAACTTATTAAAATTATAAACAGTAAGTACATTGAAATATTAAAAGCAATGAGTTGTATGAACAGAGTGAGCTAAGTAACAAGATCTAAACTAAAGTAAATAGATTGTAACAATTGTTGTAGTATAATATAAAATATAATATATGCAATTGTGAATATAGTCCTACAGATCTACAGGAGAGATTGGAATAAAAGGGAAAAGGATATAATATGAAATAATGGCCATAAAGGGATGTGGATAAAGAAAAAAAAAATGAAGAAAAACAAAATAAAAAAATAAGTTAATAACATTTTTTTTAATCTTATTTTATTGAGAAAAAATACATTTTGCCTCAATCAAGGGCATTGAGTGTTAGAGATGTGAGAAACTCATTCATACAATATATACAATTACAAAAATAAGAAAAAGAAAGCTTAGTAAAACCGATGAAATAAAATATCACAAATTAAAAAAAAAATGAGAAAAAGAAAAAAAAATTCATGCTTATTTACAATATTTACAGTCAGCCGAGGGAAATTCAAGTCGGGCCATTTCCCCCACGTGTGGAAGATAAGGCATGACTCAAAGAGATCCCAGCGCTTATTTCTCAGCGGCATCACTGAGATGGGGATCCAGTGGAGACTGAGAAAGGGCACTAAAGCCACATACGCTCATGACTTGTCTTAATAAAATTAGAAGAATAAAAATAGAGACTTACAGGTGTGTTCAGCAAGAAGTTTCACTTAGAACTGGAAAACCAGGATAAGTATTGGGGAAATTTGCTGACCTGGTTGGGGAATGGTGAGGGGGTAAATAGTAAAAGTTGGAAAATTACAGTATCTAAAATTTGAAGATATGGATAGATACAATGGAAAATACTATATCTATGAAATAATAAATTATAAATATATACATATAAAATAGAATTAAGAAATTATAGATAGGAGTACAATGTGAATAAAAACAAAAATGAAAGAAGTAAAACGTCCATATAAGTAAAATATAATTATAAAAATAAGAGATCATACATTGCTTCCTCAATAATACAATGGTCAACTATTAAGTATTCAATATATACTTTTATTTTTTGTTTATTCATTTAATTTTTCTTTAACATCTATAGTCGAATTCTAATATCAATATTACAATATATCGAAATTAAACTATCCAACAAAAATATCGATATGTTTATATTAAAACATACATATATCAATATGTTTTGAACAACCATATATTGCATACATTCAAACATTGTGATATTGATACTTTTTCCTATTTAGAAGCTTATGAGGAAATATTGTCGACAGGAGTAAAAGAAGGACTAGTTTAACTCGACGTAAAACTGGGAGAGAGCGCTTTAGGTACACAAGACAAATCTTAAAAAGCAAATATATAAAAGCCAACAAACTCCTTTCAATCTAAGACCTTCTTCACCATATTAAATGGTGGTTATTTACGACAGAAAACTTTCATGTGCAATTAATGGACTTTTGAAGATTCTATAAAAAAAAAAACTTCAAATACAGAAAATAAAATACATCATCATCTATCAAACTGTGAAAAAATAAAACTTAACTTTAATTAAACAAAAAACTCAATCACATAAATAAATAAGAACAACTGAAAATTATGCATAATGAAATGTATACGAAACAATAGAAATCACAAAAATCATTAAATAGTAGCACTATTAAATTGTATAGTAGCAAACAGTTCGAGTAAAGTTCAAAAAGAGTTCACGAAGTTGCTTCAGGGCGATCGTCATTGGTAAGCTCAGAGCCGTAAGATTCATAGGAGATAAAACGTTCTAATAATAATTTAATGTTTTACTCAGACAATTGTAGTTTTTATAATTATAATTCTGGTCATTAGTTCTACAATGATTCATTTATAATTTATAAAAATCCCGAATAATTTGCAAGATGAGAATCATACCCATCTCTAGTGTGGCACAAATGCGAGACCAAGACGAGTCTTGGTCTTGGGCTCTCAATCTTGATCTTTGTCTAGGTCTTGCGCAAGAGTCTCCCAAAAGTCTTGCAATTGTCTATTAGCTTATTACTATAGATGTATTACTGTATGTTTTCAGATAGGGGAAACCTAACTAAGCCCAAATGAAAAATAAGAAGAGTTAAATGCAAAAGAATTTTGTTTATACCAATTATTTATATGTAGTAACTAAAATTGTCAAGTATTAGTAATTATTTTGCCTTCATTTTTATTCACAAAAACGATTATTTTTTACCAGTCTTGGTCTTGGTCTTACAAAGTGCAAGACAAAGACCGATTTTGGGCAACACAACCCATCTCTCTAGCTTTATTTTTGTCAACTTATCACCACTTGTTACTTTGAATGGAACAATAATTCATTATCCATTACATGTCTAATAATTTTAATAATTATTGATTGTCGATGTTTTGATAGATTAATTTACAAATACATGGTATTAACTTTAAATATGTGTGTATATGTATCTGTGAATGTTTGTGTAATCTTGATGTTTAGTTAATCAATATACAATTAGGTTTTGGCGACGTTTCGAGATTTTATTGTCCATATGTTCATGGCCTACTAAGAAAAAAAAAAACAGATTTTTAGATTTTTAAGAAAATAATTTTTTTTTTTTTATTTATTTATTTATATGATATTTACAACTGTATACAAAAAATACATCTGGTAAATTCGCACATTGGTATAAAGACATGGAACACATTTTGAGAAACTACCCATTGGTAGCACTCTAATAATATATCTATATTAGAAGACCACGTGGCCATCTTCTTTTCAGACGCCTCGGAGGGTTATCAGGAATCGAATAGGAAGCAAGGTTAGAGACAAGAGGGTTGGGATGGTTATGAAGTTTATTATGGAAGGACAGATATCTGGATTGGGCCAAATCTGATACATAAGGAACATTAAGGTCATTATGGATAATTTTATTTGTAAAAAAGTAAGGAGCATTGAGGATTTTACGAAGGATTTTGGATTGTAAGGATTGTATGCGAGAGGAATTTGAAGGTTTGGTGGAGCCCCATAGCTCAACTCCGTAAGTCCAAATAGGCCTTATTATAGTCATGTAAATCAGTCTTTTATAATTGATTGGAAGGTTAGAGCGTTTGTCTAGTAAGTGTTGAAGTAGTCGGAAACGTCGAGCTGTTTCTTGTCGTTTCAGTCTGGTATGAGGATTCCCAGTTAGACGTTTGTTCAGATGGAGTCTTAGGTAACGGATTTGTTCAACAGGAATAAGTGAGGTGTTGTTAAAGGATACAGAAAGAAAGGAAGTCATTGGTTTACGACGAAGGGTGAAGGTAATTTGATGGGATTTATTGGAATTTATTTTAATTCTCCAGTTCTGACACCATTCTTCCAGGTTTGTGATGTGGGATTGGAGGGTTTGGAATGCAATAGATGGGTAGTTATTAACTGATAGGATACATGTATCATCAGCATATGTGGTGATGACAGTGTTGGGATGGGTTGGGATGTCAGCTGTATAAACTGTGTAAAGGATAGGACCTAGGATACTACCTTGAGGAACACCTGCAGACTGGGAAAAACGGGATGTATAGACATTGTTGTGATTTACTTTAAAGTATCTATCAGTAAGGTAGGAACGGATAATGAGGAAGTAGGTAGATGGTAGGAATTTTCGGAGTTTGTACAGCAGTCCCGGGTGCCAAACTCTATCAAACGCCTGTTCAACATCGAGAAAGGCTCCCGTACAGTACATACCGCGCTCCGATGCAGAGGATACTACGTCTACCACACGATGGCATTGTTGTATAGTGGAATGGGAGGAGCGGAATCCAAATTGGTGATGTGGGATTATGTGATTAGAATCTAGGATTGGGTACAGGCGTTTTAAGATTAGTTTTTCCAGGATTTTTCCCATGATGGGTAACATAGAGATGGGACGGTAAGAGGATGGATATTCTGGTGGCTTTTTGGGTTTGTGGATCATTTTGACAATAGATATTTTCCAAGGATCAGGGAAAATAATTATTAAACACTAAACTTACGAGCCATGAATTTTAATGGGCTGGCCATATTACAAGAATGAGACTTAGACTAAAACCTTCAAAAGATATTTGATAAAAATATCTATGCCACCAGAAGAGTGAGAAGATCCTGGGTGCGATTGGTGGATGGTGTGTCAGTTGATGCAAGATCCATCCAGTTCCAACCAGCAGAAACGCCTAGCGTACCAAATTGCGAGAGCACAAGGTTCTGCAAGAGTTGTAGCGCCAAGGACAATTAGAATAAACATTAAAAATTAATGAAATATAACTAAAATAAGTTAAAAGGGAAACTAGGGATTATTTACAATCCTCCAAAATTAATATTTCCTCATTGAACGACTAGACAAATGGTGAACTACAAGTGGACAATTTTTGGGATAATACTTACAATTAGTGAGAAAGAGTAGAAATAGTGAGATTTTGGTTTTCTAAAATGCTAACGGTCCCAAAAATACAACTTCAACCATAACCATAATATGAAACCAGCAGTAGAAGATACTAAACGAACTCTTCATCAGAATTCTTTACTTACAAAGTTTGTGAAAATATCAAAAAACACTCCCATTAAGAAAAATAAAAGTTATTGCGCCAGCACATTAAAAAATTCTACCATTTTATGAAAGTTATTCGCCAATAAATCAATAATAACCAGTAGCAGATACACAGGAGGTAAAAAAAAGTGGAAAATTTTCATTCCAGTATAATCAATAAAAAAAAACAAAAAAAAACGGCTATTTAAAATATATTTACTAGTATTAATACTCGTGAATAATTGTGAATAAATTACCATCCATTAGATAAAAAGAAATATTATCCTAATGAGAAATTTATGGATGCAACATAGATTAAATTAATTAATTACCTTTTCCGTGCCAACGAAAGTCGATTTTAAACAGTTTGAGATCTGAAATAGTTCGATAGTCGATTTATTATCATTTTTCCGCTAAACAAAATAAAATTTTCTGATTGTTTCTCCGATCCCCACCAAAAAAAAAAAAAAATAAATAAAAAATACAAAACAGACTTTAACTACCTACCATTTGATCTTGATAAAACCAGGACTGTTTGAGAAAATCAAAAACTCTCACTTAACTGCTACTTAACTCTCTCTTTTCCTATTCATTTTCATCAATGTCAATATTATACCAAAAATTGTCAAGTTGTAGTTTATCATTTATTATTTGTTGGATTTTGGGTTACATCTCAAAAATTGTAAGTATCTTACCTTTCTTTAAACTTGATTTATTTATGTCTCAGTAATCTTTAAAATGTATTCTAATTGTTCGTAAGTTTAATAATTATCTTTTGATTAGTCTAGTCTAGTCTTATCATATTAGTCTAGTTTTTTATTTTTCAGTAACTTCATAAATATGGGAATGATAGGATCTTGAATATTTGCCAAAACAGAGATTGTATATTTAATTTAATGTCATAAATCGATATGTATATATATACTTTTATTTATTTATTTTTTATTCTGAATGTATTTCTTGCTGCAGAAGAATCTTGACTTTGATCGAAGAGGAGGAACTTGGGCAAGATTCCAGTGAAGAATCTGCGGTGCCAGAAAGAAACCTCCTCGACTATGTTTATCAATCTATCAAAAGTGAGTTGATTCATAAGAATAAGAAATAACTCTGTCTGATTGAAGTATAGAACTAATTCTCTTAATTTTCCACTATTGCTATATCTTTTTATAATAAAATTCAAAATCGACTTCTGACTGTTTTGGAAACAACCAAAACTCCTCACAAAAATTTTACTGTAATTTTTTATTCACGATTGAATTTCTGCAAAAGATTTTTACTTAAAAGATGTTTTTTCAGGGCCAAATTTGAGGCCAAAAAGTTCACTCTCTGCAATTGTTCTTGTGTATCTGTGTCACAATAATATTTTTAGGGAGTGAATCGTTTGTTTTTTGTTTTTTTATTATTTTATTTTTTGTGCTTTAGAATTGTTTCCTGTCGTTTAAACAAATAACTAAACATAAATCAATAATAATAATAAATCCCTTCAGGAGGGAGAGGGATGAAAGATTAGAAGGCAAAATCAAGCTTGCTCCCTTTAAAGAATCCTGGTTTTCGTACATGATCTTATATCAGAATAGATTCTGCAATTTTCTTTTTATAAAATGCTTAATTACGGAACTGAGCATTCGGAAGCTGTAATATATATAGTAACTATTAAAAAAGGTATACTCCTCTCCAGGTTCTAACTATTTTCATTCAAACAGCTATACCCCATTTTTTATTTTATTTTTTGTTATTTGTTGGCTGTACAGATCTTTGAGCGCCAAAATCAGCCTTCTCTACGTTTACATTTCTTTTATTACTGCTTTCCAGTTCGCCGTATGCATTTCTGCAGAATCTTCGTTGATTCTACCCATCCATCTGTTTTGTTTTTTGGTCTCTCACGTGGTATTGAGGCATTAATTGTTGCGTGGTGCCTTCCTCATGGATTGCTTCGGACTAGATGTCTATCCCCTTTTATTAGTATCTGGTTATCATCTGCTTGTCCCACGCCCAGTCTTTCCACCCACTTATTTTCATTATTATTAATATTTTGAAATAAAGAAGGCTTGTCTCCTTCAGTTTTCCCACGTCTAACTCCTAATCTCTCATCTCTGGCCTTTCTCTGAACTACCTTTTATCATTTATTGCGAAATAAAAATAAAGAGTACCAAGCCCTTCTAATAACCGAAAAATCTACCTCAATACAAGTATATACACATTTATATCTTATCAATCTTACTTGTTATTTTATTTATTTATTTTTACTTTCTAGAATGTTATAAATCTCAGATTTATTAACTTTTGTAATGTATTTTTAGGAATATTTTTCACATTTATTTAATAGAGGAAATTAAAAAAAAAATATTTAGTATGTTATTCGTGTTTTTCATTGAGATAATAATATATTTATAAGGTTTTGTTATGATTCACAGCTGACAGACGTGGTGATTTTGTAAAAAAAATGGGAGAAGCTCAAGAGTTTAGTGACGAAGTGAAAAAAGCTCTCAGAGCAATTGGAGGAGATTATGAAACATTCTTAAGAACACTGGACAGTGTGTTTGAAGCCAACAAATCCATAAGGAGCGTATACAGCCTACATACTGAGACTGACTTCAGTATCGCTAGTAAAGTAATGCAAAACATAAGTTTATACAAAAAATTTAAATACTATTTTCTGTATCATATTTACTAAATCTTTGCAAAAAAAATCTATAGAGAAAAGGTCAAAGAAAAATAGATAAAGAATAAATTCAAAACAATCCTTTTGCAGTACAACATTTAAAGCAGTTTTTTTTTCATACAATTTATCTACCTCACAACTTTTTATACATCATACTTCGCCTACTTGATAAGTTTTTAATACTGTTCTAACAAACAAATGTTGAAAAGAAAGGTACTTATAACAACCAAAAATTAAAATAGGCAAATCCTGTCTTATACTCTTAATAGTTATCTTGAAGGATCCCATAAGTGTTTTCTTTATCCATCTGTGAGTTTCCTCCATTTTATTTATATTTTAATAAACTGTTTTAGAGGTATTTTAAGTGTTATAGTAAATTCTAGCAGAAGGCTGTTCAAAGCCAATCCTTTTACCAGATTTAACCTATCTTCTGCATCACTGCAATGATAAAAACTATTTTATACTGAACCTCACTCATCATCCAAATCCCGTAGCACAATCCCTATCTAGCTCCAGCCATCCCTACAATCCTCCCCGGAGGTTAAAACGGCAAGGAGCCCCGCGACCTTTCGTAAATATGTATATATTGGAGTACTGGCAATGGCCAGATTCTCCACTCAAGACATGAGCGTCTGTTGCTGTAGTGAGTGCCCTCCATTAGTTTCCACTGGTTTCAAATAACAGTGACGCGGCTGAGATAGAAGCACTGGGATCTCCTGGAGTCCTGCCTTGGCTTCCACATCGGGAGATAAGGCATGACTCAGGGTCCCCTGGGTGAATGCAAATATTGTACATAGGTGTGAATGTGTTTTATTTACTTTAGTTTCATTTAGCTTTTATCTATTATTACATTTTTTTTTTTAGCACAGGCATATCAACTTATTTCATTTTTTTATATTTCTTTTTCTTTATTACTGAAATATTAGTTGTATTTTTTTTAAAGTTTTGTATTTTTATTTTGTATTTTTTATTTATTGTTTATTTTGTACATATTGTGTGAATGAATCATGCAGCCTTCATATTAATGCCCTTTAATGTGGCAGAATGTATTAATATTAAAGAAAGTATTCCAAAAAAAAAATGTATACTAATCTTGCCAGATCAAAGGATCACATTATTTATTCTGCTTTGTTTCTTAAGTCAAATTATTGAACAAAAAGTGGCGTCAAGAATCAATATCTTATTGGGCTTCATAACTTTTTCTGTAGGCATAATCATCTACAGACCTAATTATCTTACTCTTTAACAATATTTAATTTTAAAATGTGATAGTACAATTTTCTATTGTTTACTGTTTGGTTTGATACTTAAGATAATTAAGACTGAATTGTGAGGTGATTAGAAATTCTTTATTCAGTCCCAGCTCATTCTTGGATATGGCATTTAAATAAATAAACAGTTCCATTGAGTCACACTATTTTATGATTCCCTAGGGTTATTGTGATATAATAGAAAAAGTATAATGATTTTATTAAACTGGGCAGTAAATTGTATGATTTTTTTTTTTTACAACCACTTCTATATTTATAATAATAATTCTAGGGTTTATATAAAGTCATTAAATTTAGTTCCTCAAACTAAAAACGACGTTCAGAAATGATTTGGAGAGAAATTTTCTTTGTGAAAATTATTGAGAGTAGAATAAGCTTTTAAAATGTGTTTTATTTATGGCACCACCATTTATTGGATTGAGAAGGGCATCACAATGTTTGAGAATTGTGGCCTGTATTATGAGAATATAAATAAATTTCAAATTTATTTCATAAAAAGAAAAAAAAACATTGCAACCTTTGGAGATTCTTGAGTTCAATATTTGACGGAGGTAATTTGATGGAGGTAATTTTGGAGGTAATTTGACGGAGATTAAGCTCAAACCACCAGTTTGTCTCCTTAATAAATTATTTAATAAACTGAACATCAATCACAGAATCTTCAGATCAATTTATGTGTCAATTGTTCAAATATGAGATCTTCAGGTAAACTTATGTGTCAATTGGCCAATTTAGTTTAGTACATGAAGACCCTTCACATAAATATTTTGATTTCTTTTTTTTTTTTAATCTTAAATCTATTAAGCAATGCCTTATACAATTTTGAAATTCTTTGAAAATGGATTTGTTTTTCCAAATTTAAAAGTATGAAAAAAAAAAAAGAAAAGAACAACGCTGTTCACCCTTCTTAAGCTCACTGATATAAGCATAAAATTGAGTGTAAAATAAATTATAAATACCGCTTTTTAATTTATTTTTAATTCAGTTCTAGCAACAGATTTATCTCATCATATTTATTGTTTAAATAAATTTCAATAAATTCACCCTACAAGTAGAAAACTATTTCTGAACCTTAAGCAATCCAAATGGTATTTAATTATTTCAATAACTAATTAAAATCAAGTAACATAGTTTTAAAAAGTATATTAATAATTTATACAGACCATCCCCATCTCCACATATATTATTACAATAAGGATCGAAATCGGTTTTATACCAAATATAAGCTCCTGTCATGCTCAAATACCGTGAATGGGGTACCGTTGGATTCAGAATATCACGGGGGGTTAGCGAATCGTATTCTCCACTTTCGTTTTTCTTTCTAAAATAAATAAAGTCGATACAAACATTTTGCTAGGCTTCAATACTGGAACGGTGGTAGGTCTGTAGATCGAAACGGGACAAATTGGACCTTGAAGATGCGTACAGCAAGATCCTGATGGTTTCTTCGGAACTATCGGATCCTGCATTTGTAAGTCCAAAAACGAACTATTTTCGAGAAAATGCAAGGCATAGGGTTCGCATCCACACAACCTTACATGAATTATAGTACTGTCATTGAATATATGTCTCATTTCGTCAACTTGAGGCCTCTATGATCGCTATAGGAGGAGTTTATATTATTTATCAATGGTGTTTTTGAACGGCAAGCCATATCATCGTTAATTCTTCACCAAATCTCAAGATTGAGCCACCAATTTCGAAGGCTTCCTTCTCCTTCAGGCTCTCTAAATAGTCCAATCACCTCGAAAATTCAGGCAAACAAGTTATGAAAGGAAACTAACTTTATTTGCGAATAACTAAACCATTACACTCTTTCCCCTTGGTTATGTCGATGATTATTTAAAATATTGATAAATTATCTATAAAAAGAATCGGACAATTTTTAGAAAAGATAAAGCTTATTGTAATTTGTAAACATGTTGGTTCCAAAAATTAATGAGGATTTAAATTAATTTTTGTTTTGCTTTGTCGATTATATTTATCGATAAAGTGACAATTGCTTTCTTTATCTTTTGATACGTTGCATTATTTTATTTTCTTATTAATTTACCATTTGATAACAATATGCTGTGCGAACTTTTCTCACGGGCCTAATAGTTTTTATTAATAAATTTGGACTATAAATAAAGATTAATGTGTAACTATTACTTTATGAAACATGTGTATTTCAGGCAATCAAAGTTGCAAAAGAGAAGGGCTTTGAAGCAGAAGCAAGCTGTTCTAAAAAAGACGATGAAGGTGAAGTAGATGGACCAAAGATAATAATGAATTTTATGACGAATAAACCCTCAGCTGGTTATTTTCTCCTCGGTAGCCTTAAAGCTGTAGCTAACCGAGTTTATAACTGTAATGCTGATTTTGATCTATCCATCACTGAAGAAAAAGAACAGAGGTAAGGTTTATATATTGTGTTGAGGAAAAAGTAATTTCGTTTTATCCCAATAGGTGACTTTAAAGCCTCTTATCTCTTGTAATCCTTATTCAATGAAGCCATTCTATGGTGCGTTTGAAAGATCCCAGTCCATACAGCATTCTATATATAAAAATAACATCATTCATTTACTCAGTCAACAGTTATTGCATTTTAAAAATGGAGGTTCCAGAAGGTCATATTTTACTGTTTTACTTCCGAAAAGTTAACAATGCATAGGAATTATATGATGTTATACGATGTACATTAAGCGAACGTAAGTGTCAGAATTTTGATGTTTAATATGAACCTCTCCCTGGCTGGCCAATCATTGAAAAATTCGATGAAATTGTTCAAATATTCTAGACCGGCATATTTCATCTCCCGACATCGCTACTAAACTAAACATCGATCAGAAAATAGTTTTGAACTATTTACATAAGGCTAGATACCAAAAGAAGCTCGATACTTGAGTTACACATGAATTAACTGTGAAAAAATTAATGGATCGAGTTTACATTTATGAACTGCTGCTGAAACGAAACGAAATCGAGCCATTTTTTAAACAAATGAGTACGAGGGTGATAAAAATTGGATCACGTACGACAATAATGTACGAAAAAATTGTGGTCAAAGCCGGGAGAAGCTTCACAAACAGTAGCAAAGCCCGGATTGACGCCAAGGAAGGTGATGTTGAGTGTTTGGTGGGATTGGAAAGGAATGGTTCATCGTGAGCGGCTCAAACCTGGCCAAACCATCAACTTAACTCTAAACTGTGAACAAATAGTGCGATTGAAGCAAGCGATTCTAGAAAAAAAAACTAAAAAAACGGAAGAACTAGAATTGATCAGTAGGAAAGGCGTTGCCTTCGATCACGACAACGCTGGATCACACACATATTTAATGGCCCTGCTAATATCGAGAGAACTTGGCTGTGAAGTTTTGATACATCCATCGTATAGCTTGGACCTTGCGCCGTCTCACAACCTTTTTTTTTTTTTTTTTTTTTTTTTTTTTTTTTTTGTCTTTACAGAACTCTTTTAATGATGCAAAGCTGGCATCAAAAGAGGATTGTAAAAATCACTTGATTCAGTTTTTCCCAGAAATACCTGAACTACTAGTGACGGACGTATTGTATAACTAGAAAAGTGGCAAAAGGTCATCGATCAAAATAGCATTTAAAATTTATATAAATATATTCGCTTTGAAAAACATGAAAAAAAAAAAATCACTTTTTTCAACCCAATATTTACCAATGGCTGGAAACATTTGACAAATACAATAATATAAGGAGCTAAAATTAAAAACTATTACATCTGTTGTCAAAAATATAATGTGATTCAGCTATGAACGTGTTGATAACTAAAGGAATACACACATTTGACATTCAGCTTTCTAAATTAATGCTTCTAAGCAATCTACAACTACTTCAATGTTTTTTTTTTGTTTTTTTTTTCTATAATATTCAATGTTTCTTTCACTTGAACTAATACCCAGATTAATTTACTGTTAATGTTAACTAAACAGAATTTATAAAATAGTGATTATTTTGTGTACAAAAGAAAGGATTATTTTAAACTTATATAACAAAGGGGGTATAAACTTAAGTAAAACTAGTATTTTAATTTGATAATTCTAATTAAAGGTTTTTGTGTACGAGGCAATGAGTAGCCTCAGATCTTCTAAATTTTTCGTGGACAAGGGTGATTCTTTACATTTCTGCTAGAAAGCAGCTTCTTCTACTTCCAAGTCTTCAGCTTGATAAACCAAAAATATATAGAGCACACAATTGTCATAATTTATAGTAATAGTCATATGTTTGTATTTAAATTACATATAATATTCTTTATGATTATTAACTTAAAAAAAATTAATTTCTATTGAAAGCAGGGTAGTAAATAAATGTGTGTGATACATCACATGAGCATGAGATGTTAAAGAATTAGCTTAGGCTGTATTTCTTTCTTGACGAACCTTCTTGACAAAATCTTCTTTTTGATTAAGTCTATTGTCAACAATATCAATATAATCATGATTAAATTTTTTTGTTGCTATTTTCTTAATACTTTAAAACATAAAACTGTGCTTTTCAGTTATAACTTTAGTTACATACTGCAGAATAATGTGCGCAAAATTGAAGAAGAAGAACCACTCGATTTCTTAAGAAATTCAGAATTACCAGAGGACTTGCCAATACCTGTAGCAAGCTTTTGTGAAATATTTCCATGGCATTTGGTGTTGGATGATAAGCTAGATATTATTCAGCTTGGCATTGGATTCGGACGATTAATTGGGCATCACATTGACTCCTTTGGTAACATTATACATTTTATTTATATATTTCACTACTATAAAATCATAAAACTACTTCTCTGTCCTAAATCATTATTCTTAAAGAAACATTAGCCTCATCCTTGATAAACATTAAACTTGATTTTATTATTGTTCTAGAAGAGGCTAACCAATTTTTGTAAAAGTTATATTATGTTTATGGTAATATAGATATTTTCATTTGCAGGAGTGAATGTGACAACATATTTTGATTTTATAAGTCCCTCAGGTGTTATTATTGATTTTTATGGTATAATGAAGAGGTCCAATTCTAATTTTACCTTGAGTTTAAAAGAAACTTATGGACAGGTAAATAACTATATTATTTAACAAATAAAAGTTAATGTAAAGTATAGTACAGAAAATATATACATCACAATATTCGAGAAAATTTATGTATATAAACATTCATATATATATATATATATATATATATATATATATTATATATATATATATATATATATAATTTTTTAAAGAATATTTTTACATGATGATATAATCTCTGTGTTAGGGACAATTATGAGAAAATTAATTATTCTAAATTAGTGCATTCATATTTATGTACATAAACCCTAGAACATTTTTTAGTGATGTAGATGTTACCTTTTTACTTTATGTGAGCATATAAAATATATTCTCTAAGATTGCCTTGAATTCATTAATTCTTTTTGTTTTCCTGATAATTTAGCTTATTTCTGAAAAGTATTTGAATTTTCCAGACCAGGACAATTAAATTTTATAATAATTTAATATTTGGAGTGTACCACACCCCAGAGTGTAAGAATGAGTTGACATATTTAAGTTTGTCGTTCTAGTGTTAACATAGAAACATACCAAAAATGTCATTTATTCGTTATGTGGTAAACTGTTTTGAAAATAATCATACTTTTGCAAGCTCATTTCACTGCTTTATAAAGAGGTATTTGTTGCAACAACAAAAAAGCTCTGAAAATTCCATAAATAGTAAAATATAAATATTTTTTTATATAAATATAAATAACTTTTATTATACAGTACAATTTGAAACTCATTTTTTGGAAGACATTGTTTTTAAAACTTTAAATTACCATTCTCAGCAATTCCTAACTTTGCACTTATCAATATTTATCCAAAGGTGCAACATAACATTAAAAGTAAACAATAATAATTGTCAATTGATTATTACTTATAACAACATGCTACTTTGAAGAAAGAAGAAACAATTTATACACAAAACAGGAGTAGAATTTCAAAATATATTGAAAATTTAACACAAAACTAAGGAACTGTTCAACATATTTTAGCACTTTTTAACTTTGTATAGCACTTTTAAAAGTTTTAATGTGTGCAGTGTAATTACTGGTTGTTTTTTAAATCATATTTTATTAAAGAGTTGTGAAAATTTAATCAATGAAAACAATAAATATAAAATCATAATAAACTTTAATATTTTTTTTTAGTTTTAATCATTTACTTAAAATTTAAAGATATATATATATATATTTTTAATGTAGGAGGTGGAAGTGAAAGGGCAAATGATCTTATGTGCTGAATCTAACACATTATTTTATATTGGCACGCCATGCGCTGATGGCTTAGAGATTTTGAACAGTAAAGGACTTTTTATATCAGACATCCCACTGCATGATGCTACTAGAGATGTCATTCTTGTAGGAGAACAAGCAAGAGCACAGGTAAAAGGTGTTATTTATTAAATCAACTTTTTTTTTTTATGTTGTATTGTAAATACATTGTAATTAAAATATGGAATTAGCAGGTCTGGGATTTAATTTTCAATCAGGAACAATCTTTAAATATATATATATATAAACAATAATAAACGGCGTTCTGCCACTGCTGCTGGTGATGATGCCGGTGAAGATGCCGAGGATGTCTTAATGTTTACATTTAATTAATAAAGTAGTTATAACAAATAAATAGGTTTTATTTATTTCATATAACGTAAATAATTCATAAAATAGAAAATACTTAGGTGAGAATATCTCCTAAACAAAGTGTTTGTGGACATATCTTCAGAGGAAATTTTTTTCTTGTTTTTTGGTCCTTAGTTCATTTTTGCAGTTTGGCCACTTAATCATGCAACACTCCGTATATATATATATATATTCATGGTAATTATCATTTGTTTTATATATATATATATATATAAAACAAACGATAATTCCCTGGAAATAAAAGAAAGACCTATATGAAATGGTGCTTAAGTGATTCTTGAAGTTCTTTTAAAAATTTAATGACATGAACAATAATACTTATATATATTATTAAATGAGATATTTTTTCAGGTGATGTAAGAAATATTTAAGAAGTGGTTATATTTAGCTTCATATGCATTATAGTTTAAAAAATATAACATATTGTTATATTGTTATAAGAATTCAGATGATATAATTTACAGTAACTAATATGAACCAGTGAAAAAAAAAGTTATTTTTCTATTTTGGGAGGGCTTCAACCCGAAAATGAAAGATTTAAGGGTTCATTATCTATGACAAAACATAAGTAAACATCTACTTTAAAGCAGAAAGATAGAACTAAACTATCTAAAATATCATAACACAGTTATAAACCTAATTTATTAGTTCAAAAAGCTAAATAAGCATGTATTAATTACATTTAATTATCTATAAACATTTGAAAAAAAGGTGTTTTTCTTTAGTTTAATGCAAGTTTGTCATTTATAGTCTGCTTTAATTTAATTTCAAATTTTTAGGATGGATTAAGAAGAAGATTGGATAAAGTCAAAAGTTATATCGAAGAAGCCAGTGATGCAGTTTCCAGAGAAAGAGAGAGAAATGTGCAATTATTACACCTAATATTTCCACCTGACATAGCAGAACGCTTATGGCTTGGTAATCGATTGTTTATTACTAACTGTCATAACCAATAGGCACTTCCTGTTTAATTAAAATAATTAATATTAATTTTTTTTCAATTATTCATGTTTAATAAACAACAAATTAATTATGTGAAAGGCTTTTCGTTGGTAAATAGTAAAAATGGTGGATCTGTTGTTTTTTTTTGTTTTTTTTGCATCTGGCTGAGCATGACTCAACTTTAATAGCCCAATAAGACTTCCACTTGAACTAAAAAACAATTGCTATTATATTTTTATTATTTGGCACAAATTCTGACAATTGAGTTTTCACCTTCGAACAGAGCTTTGAGGATGATGGTTTTCATTCATAGTTCAAATGTAAGAATTCAAAAAAGTATACTTTCGTTCAAGTCTCAAATATCCTTATATTTGCTCAACAAAAATTGTTTGAAAAAATGTTTTTGTATAAACAAATCAAACAGTTAAAAAAAAAAAGATTTCAATAAAGAAACAATAATATGTGAATAGTTAGATACAATTGAGAGACATTTTAAGAGACCTTTGAAACTTTCTATGGAGACATAGATTTCAGGAATGTTAAGAGCTTTTTAGAATTCCTTTAAGCTGGAGGCATATAATTCTAATGTCTTAACTTTGAATAAAAATATTATTTGTTATATAGTCATTAATGATTAAAAATATTTTAAATTTGATCAATAATTAAATATTTCATTAGCATTTCTTTTTCTTAATATATATATATATATATACATATATATATATATATATATATATATATATATATATATATATATGTGTGTGTAATATCCAATACATATAAATTGTGTTCAAACAGGAAGGTCCATTGAAGCAGAAACATACAAAAGTGTAACTATGCTTTTCAGCGATATAGTAGGCTTCACTTCAATCTGCTCAACTGCTACACCATTTATGGTCTGTAATATGCTTGAACGCCTATACAAACAATTTGATCATTTCTGCAGCCAATTTGATGTATACAAGGTATTAAAAATATTTTATTATATATTTTATTTGTTCTTTTATATTAATATATCATATGTATTTAATGATTATTTTGTACTCCTCATTTTGGATCATTACTATTTGAACCATAGGGTAAGTAGGATCACTAATATAAAATAAATAGTTGGAAATATTGAAGAACAGACACAAAAAATAAATAAATAATTAGTATATATGTAGATTAGCCCCAAGTCCCAATAAGTTTATATTCAATAAGGGCATATTCAAATTGCTGTCATAGGTGATAAATAGTAAGGCCACAGTAATTTTAAAGATTTTTATTGTTGCCGACATTTCAACCTAGGTATGTGGGTCATCATCAGTCCTGGAAACATGCCTTGATGACCCATGTGCTTGGGTTGAAATGTCGGCACCAATAAAAATCTTAAAAATGACTGCGCCCTTTATATTTATCACCTATGATATGTAGAACAGTCGAATAATTTCCTTCAAAAATTCATTCAAATTTCTTTTGTTGAAACTAACAAAAAATAACATAAAATTCAATGCATATGCACTAAAACATTGGAATAGCAATACTCTATTTTCTAAACTATGTTATCCCAACTGATATTTTTGTTAATTAGCCTGAGAGGCTCAAAAACCATCCATAAAATATATAAATAATAACAAAAATAAGTGACATTATTATTTATCATTATATTACTGAAAACATGGAATAATTATAATAACTAACTGCCTATGGTGGGTCTGTAGGTTTTTTCTTTTTCTTTTTTTTTTCATCTCCTTGAGCATGACTCAACTTTAATAGCCCAATAAGACTTCCACTTGAACTAAAAACTAACTTAATTCGTCAAAGAATAACTTAATGTTAGTAAATATTGTATATTATTAGGTTTATATTAGTAGATCCTCAATATTGCATGTGAAAATTTTGTTTAAAAATTATGGATAAATAATAAACAAAAGTTAAACTAAAAATATGAAACACCCTGTAAAGAGTGGTATCAGGTATCGGTAAAGGGAGGGGATCGTCAAAAGTCGGGCCCTCTCGGCTGTTTCTTTTTTTTAAACTTATTTTTACCCCGATATAATAAATTTAATCAAAATCCTTAGAGCCATTTTCAAGAAAATTTTAAAAATGTATAAAATCGATTATATAAAGAGGCACTTCCAGTTAGCCGATTTTGATGAAAAAGTTGCTAAAACATCCCAAGCATGTACTTACTTACTTCAATAGCTTCTACAACCAGGGGTAGGTCTTGGCCACCTCCTCTAAGATCTTCCGCCATCTAACTTAGTCTCTCGCCTCCACTTTCCAGTTCTGTTTGTGCATTATCGTCCTCGAGTCTGCCACACCATCAATCTATCTCAACCTGGGTCTTCATCTTCTCCTTGTTCGGTCCAGCACCCCACCCATAACTTTTCTGGGTATCCTCTTCTCAGCCAAGTGTGCAACGTGTCCTGTCTGGCTGAGCCTGCCCTCCTTTATGAACCGTACTACATCAATATCACCGTATAAGCTGTAGAGTTCATGGTTCCTCCTTCATCTCCATGCTTCACCGTCTCTAACAGAGCCATATATTCTTCTTAATATTTTTTTTTTTAAATTAGCAGACCATTTTCATCTGCTTTAGTTAGTGTCCAGATTTGTGAAACGAAGCATATGTAAAAATCTGAGGCGGTGCGCGCATCACACAACTTTCACTTGCCGCCCTCTTCTTAGAAGAAACAGATGTTTTCAGACAAAGAGGAAGTGAAAGTAAAAATTATAGACGCTATATTTATTATTATTTCATTGTGCGTATATTTATTTGTATAGGTGCCCTTAAATATACAAATTTTAATATTTATATCGCTGTAATATATACAATTAAATATTAAATAATATCAACAATAGCATTTATGAAAACCGCATATGTATATTTACATAATATTGTCGGTGTCCTTATTATATTAAGCTCATGTTACCTATAGAAGCATGTTATAATCTTTCGGGCTAGCTCGGGTGCGTTAGTATTCCTTTGGTTCTTCAATTACAACTATTCTCCGTTACGATCTTTTATTTCTCCTTTAGTTAATTATCAATTTTTTTCATATTATATATTTAACTATTTTTTGTATTAAAGATGAATGTAAAATGGTTAATTATTTCAAATTAAAAAAAAAAATTAAAGGTACTTTAGGGGAAGCTAAAATTGAAAATTACCCATTTAAGCCCTGTTAGAGAACATAAACCAGAATAAAAACTACATTTTATTTAAAACTGCTTAATTTTACACTAATATGATGAATTTTATCAAAATCGTTAGAGCCGTTTTCGAGAAAATCGTAAAACTGTGTCCATTATATAAAGTGTCACTTCCGGTTAGCCGATTTTGACGAAAAAGTTTCTGTGACATCCCTAGCATATAAAACCCATAAATATGTAATTTCACTTTCATACGACTTTTCGTTTGGTTATTTGGACTCAGGTACCTCAAAGAGTGTAATTCCATTGAATACTGAGATTAGAAAATTTTCACGATCGCAATACTTTACTATATACTTCATATATAGGTATGTAAAAGTAAAAAAATGGCCTTATCGCAGTCTTATACAGCTGTGCCTTGGTTTCTATGGTGAGCGGGTAGCTTTTCATCTTCCTTGTGAGCTAAAAATAGAAACGGTAGGCTGCCGTGATCCGTTGGCTAATTTCGAAGGGCACGTTATTTGATGAGGTGACTAGAGTTTCCAGATAAACGAAATTTGGGACTATTTCGAAAGAAAAAATTCCTGATGTGAGAGCTGGGACGTTTACCTAGTTATCCTCACCATTCACCAGCATGTATTTGGTTTTGGTCTCGTTATCATCTAGACCAATATTCAGCGATGCCGGCTGAAAAGCAAGAAAGATGTCCTCCATGGCTTTCCTCTACCTCGCCACTATGTCAACATCGTTCCCTGAGGCCAATAGTTGAACACTTAGATGAATGGTGGTTCCCGAAGTCTGTATTCCTGAATCTTGAACTGCCTCCTCCAGGACCAGTATGAACAACAGGCATGCCAATCCATCAACTTAGCATAGACCTTTTACTCTTGAATAATCTCCTTGAACTTTGACCGTGCTGCAGATTCCTTCGATGATCATCTCTATCTGTCTGGTCAACTTTTGAGGGAACACCAGTTCAACCAGGAATGTATAAACTTTAAATATGCAATTTCAATTGCGAACGACTTTTCATTTTTAAGATAGACTGTTAACGCACACACACAATTTTTTGGGACTTGGTTATTTGAGCTCAGAGGACTTCAAAACATGCATTTCCGTTGTAAACTCAGATTTGAAAATTATCACAATTGTAATACTTTCTTTTTCTTTTTCTTTTGTAATACTTATTTTTTTTATTTATTTATATGATATTTACAACTGTATACAAAAAATACATCTAGTAAATTCGCACATGGATATAATGACATGAAACACATGTTGAGAAACTACCCATTGGTAGCACTCTAATAATATGTCTATATTAGGAGATCACGTGGCCATCTTCTTTTCAGACGCCTCGGAGGATTATCAGGAATTGAATAGGAAGCAAGGTTAGAAACAAGAGGGTTGGGATGGTTATGAAGTTTATTATGGAAGGACAGATATCTGGATTGGGCCAAATCTGATACATAAGGAACATTAAGGTCATTATGGATGATTTTATTTGTAACAAAGTAAGGAGCATTGAGGATTTTACGAAGGATTTTGGATTGTAAGGATTGGATGCGAGAGGAATTTGAAGGTTTGGTGGAGTCCCATAGCTCAACTCTGTAAGTCCAAATAGGCCTTATTATAGTCATGTAAATTAGTCTTTTATAGTTAATTGGAAGGTTAGAGCGTTTGTCTTGTAAGTGTTGACGTAGTCGGAAACGTCGAGCTGTTTCTTGTCGCTTCAATCTGGTATGAGGATTCCAAGTTAGACGTTTGTCCAGGTGGAGTCCTATATCAAAATGTAAAAAGTAAAAGTAAAAATCTCATTGTAATATAACTTGGTCCTCCTCAAAGGGAGATGGCAGTAAACTACACATTTTTTAAATAAAAGTTCTCTAATGAATCATTGTCCCTGGTAATAATTAAAGTGAATGGCAGATATTGAATAATAATGAAAAATATGACAATGTAGATAAAACAATGCTAGAGATAAAGTCTCCACTGGGCTAGGATGTTGCCTGACTGAATATGCTTGCATTTTTTTGAGCGGCTGACGACAGATACATTGCTCAAATGTCTAGGTCATCAGACCAAGATGGTCATATTGTGGGGAACACCTGGACAACAACTAGCGACAGAAATTCTTGGCAATTGATGCAAATGGAAGCCAGAACTAGCTTGAGGGCTTTAGCTCTAAAGTAATAATTATTAAATTTTTCAACATAGCTAAGTAGTGCTGCTTGAAGGTATCTAAAATGGGAATTTGGATCAAGTATCCTCTGTTACCAGCAAATTACTTCTTCTACAGGGTCTCAATAATGCTTATACTAAGACTATTCTTTTTTCTGTTCTAACTTCAAATTTTCTTTATGATTACTACTGCTTCTACTTCCAAATATACCTAAAATCTTAGGATACAATAAAACCATTTTATCTGTCTGTTTTTTAGTCTTAGTGACTGTGTAATAGATTGTGAAACTGTTTTATTTCATGGTATGGATGCATTTCTCTTAATATCATATTTCAAATAAAAAACATTTTTTAATAAATATACTACACATTAAGTAACTTCATTAATCATTACAAATAACATTCCTGTAGGTTGAGACTATTGGAGATGCTTATTGTGTCGCAGCGGGTATACAAAAACCAGAAGATTCTAACCATGCACAAAGAATTGCCTGGATGGCATTAAGTATGATTGATGTTTGTCCTACTCACCATGACCATGAGGGAAAAACAATAGAGGTGAGCTTGAACATGTTTTTATTAAGAACAAATAAATAAATATATCCAATAGTTTCATAATAATGTTCTTGCATAGTTGTTTTTTCTTAGTGTGTGGCTCTCTGCTGTGTGTGCTCTAGCTTTTCCAATTCTCTGCTTTTGACATATAGACCAATTGATTTTTGCTCCAGATAGGATTATCCTTGATTAAGTTACCCAAAAAAAACTGCTGAAAAATGTCTGCATTCTAGAAATAATTTTATTTTCTATTTTCACATCCAAACAGGAAAACAGCTTTCACATGTATATAAAAAATGATTTTATTTATTTTATTATTTAAATGGTTTTCAGTATGATTTAATTATTTTAATTAATTTCATAGTCATATCTTGTAGATGTAGCCAATCATTTATTAATCATCTATTTATCTCTAAGCACAATTATAAATAATGGTGAAATTAACAATGATATTCTAATAATTAGTGATGATTACTTAGCACCCAACTTAATAAAAAAAAGTATTTCTTCAACTCCATAATATTCTCTATCGCGCAATATTGTAAAAAAAACAAAAATAATAAAATATATTTTACATGTCATTGTTAATAAATCAATAGACTTGTATTATTAAGGGTCTCTAATTAAAATGATTATTTATTTATTTTCCTAGTTTTGCAAATACTGCTTGGAGCCAAACTGAAAAATTATAACTCCATGCACGCTATCTCATCCCTATTATCATTAAATTATGTTATTTAGGAATTGAATATTGAATTTATTTAATAATATATTAAAAATAAGTTAAGATTTATTCATGTTCTTCTAAAGAACCATGAATCAACAAAATATATTTAATGTTTATTTTTATAAACATATTTCAGATGCGTATCGGTATTCACACTGGGACTGTATTGGCTGGAGTTGTAGGTGTTAAAATGCCACGATATTGTCTTTTTGGTCACAATGTAACTTTGACAAACAAATTTGAGTCAGGATCACAACCTCTAAGGATAAATATAAGCCCTACTACACATGAGTAAGTAACAATAATTTATTAATAATGTTTTATTACTTCAGTTTTAATTAAGTAAAACCATCTCTATATTTCTCCTATTTTAAACCACTCCATAAAACAAAATTCACAGTTATAGTTCAACAAATGAATGGTTTTCTTTAGGATATTTGACATGTCAGCTGTCCGAAGTTATTTAGAGGGAGAAAGGCTTTTCTCTCCATAAGCATAACCTCACAAGGTTCTTTCTTGAGTTGTTCAGCTTTACCATGAGTAAAATTATGTTGTCTTCCTGATCACTTTATATTATTCTTAGCAGCCAATTTCAGTCTCTAGACCTTTATCAAGCTAAAACAACAAATAATTACCGGCACCAACAAACTATCAAGAAACAAACAAAAAGTAAATAAACTATGAGATATACAATAAATATGTATATAATGGAGTGGTGTTAAAAAGTTTTCCAACAAACCAAATTTTTATAAAAATGATAAATGCCCCAATTTAAAAGTGTTATCTTTTTAAATTTAAACTTATTTAACCATGCAGACATTGTAGATGTAATATATATTTAAGTTGGCCTTATTTTCAATTAACAGCAAGCCAAGGGACCAATCGGTTGTGTTTTTTATCCTCTGAATTATGCTATATTATTGTTCACATTTCATTTCTTTTTTATACATTTCAGTCTTTACTCTTCATTTTTAACATCAAGAGCCGTTGTATAAACTTTAGAAACCTGAGTGTATCTGCGAAAATTGTTCGAATATTGGAATTTACCCCTTTTTTTCAGTAATTTTATATAACATTCCATATTTCTTAATTTCTTTTGTTTTCTTTTTAATGTTACTTTTGTTTTAGAAAATTTCATAATACCATATTGTTTTACCAACATAAAATTATAATTTTGTATCAACGAGGACTTACAATCTGGGAAATTCAAAAAGAAGTTGAAAGTTCTATTTCTGGAATTCATTCAATAAACATGCGAAAGCAACTTCAGTTTGCCAAAGAACACGAAAATTATATGAAAGGAGAATGGAACAATTTTTTATTGAGAAATGAGTCAAAATTTGAAAAGTTTGGTTTCAGAAGGAGACAATATGTTACAGAAGATCTGGAGTGACATTTTTGAATGAATGTTTGCAGCCAACTGTAAAACATGGATGTGGCTTCTTTAAGGTTTGGGGGTGAGTTTCTATATCTGGAGTAGGAGAACTCTAGTGAATAGATGGAAAACTGTACGCAAAACAGTACCATAGCATCCTTAAATTTCATCTGGGCTTTATTTGATTGAGCAGAACTTTATCTCTACTTTTTAGCAAGATAACGATAAAAAATATGGTATTTTGCTATTTCCTGAAATAAAAGTAACATTAAATAGAAAAAAAACAACAGAAATTTTGAAATATGAAATATACTTTTTTTCAACTGATACTTATTAAAGTCTCTTTTCCAAGAACATCTTTTATGAAATATAGAATTTTAATTTGAATTACTGAAAAAAGTGAAGAATTCCAATATTAGAACATTGTTCCCAAATACACTAAGTTTTCTAAAGTTTATATAATGGCTCTTCATGCCAACAATAAAGAGCAAAGACTGAAGTGGATAACAAAGTAGTGAGAAATGAACAATAAAGTAGTATTATTCGGAGGACAAAAACAACACAACGAGTTGATCATTTGGTTTGTTGTTAATTGAAAATGATGCTAATTTAAATATATAATATGACTAAAATTTATGCATAATCGTTTAAGTCAATTTAGAACTAAGAAGATAAAAACACTTTTAAAATTTTTCATTGTTCATTGTTATTTCATTGTTGAAAAAACTTGGTTTGTTCAAAGACTTTTTCACACCACTGTACATTTTTGAAGTTGCTATTAGTAAGCTCAAGATTGTTAATTTGTATGTATATCGTTATTCATACTGGGATTGTATTGGTTGAAGTAGTAGGCCTTAAAATGTCACAATATTCGAATCGGAATCTTAACCTCTAATGTGTAACCACGATATTTTTTCAGTTAATAAGGTTGTTAATTATTTATTGTTTGATTATTTTTGATTTACTTCTTTATTTTTTTGTTGATACTGATTATTACTATTTATTTTATTGTTATTTATATATGGTGTATAAATTGTGTTTTTTTTAGCGTGATATAGATCTAGAAACAAAAGCTGATTGCTAATAAAAATTAAAGGTTAGCTAGTTGTACCCAGTCTTACAGATTGGATACAGAGCTCAATTTTAACTCAGAAAGACAACCTACTGTATAACTCTGATGAATTTAAGAAAGATTTGACTGGCTTAATGAGTGCAGGAGTCTATATAGAGAATTTAAATACAAAATTAAGCATCTCACTAGTCAAACATTTTACCATATTTCAAATAGAAGTGTTTATCAAAGAGAAGATTGGTTGGGGTGATCAGTACTAAATAATGGCACAACTTTAGAAAAACTTGACAGATTCTGATGAAACATGAGACAGATGCTTTGTATGGGCCTATTAACTATGAATTGTATGAAGCCCTTTCATCTGCCCCAGATCCCAAATCTAAATGGCTATTCCTTCTCAAACTTTCCCTCTGTGAACCTTCCAGATCCCCTTCCTCACTGGTTTCTTCCGTTTCACCTGACGATTTAAATTCACATTTTATTTCTGCCTCCTCTACCTCTTCTCTTCCCTCCTCTTCCAACATTGCTCCTGAGTCATCATTTAATGATGATGACTTTTATTTCTCCGACATTTCCCCGACTGACTTACTAACCGCAGTAATGAAATCCCACACCAATTCCATAGGACCAGATGGCATTCCTGTCAAATTGATAAAATTATGTCTCCCCGAAATCCTCCCAGTTCTCCTTTTCATCTACAATTTCTCCCTACAGAACTCAATATTCCCTTCCTCTTGGAAAAAAGCTATTGTGCTCCCTTTAAATTAAAAGCCTAATCCATCCTCTCCCGAAGACTTTCTCCCAATCTCAATTCTCTCCAATCTCTCAAAACCCCTAGAAAAATTGGTGCAATCCCAAGTTTCCAATTTCCTCGAAAAGTCCAACAAACTTGATCCTCTCCAATCTGGTTTCCGTCCCTGCTACTCCACACAATCCGCCTTAATCAAATTTACCAATGATGTTCAGACTGCAATAGATAATAAACAATTAACTGTCCTTATACTTCTTGATTTCTCAAAAGCCTTCGACTTCATTAGCCATCCCATCCTTTTCAACAAACTAAAATCACTTTCCTTCTCCAATAGCTCCATCTCTTGGTTCCAATCTTTTCTCTCACAACGCACCCAAGCAGTCTCCATTCCTAATCAACCACTATCTGCCTACCTGCCTTTATCCTCTGGAGTTGCCCAAGGATCTAGCATATCCTCTCCTTTTTAGTTCCTATATTAATGACCTCCATGACCCAATTATCCATTGTTCCCACCACCTTTAGATAGATAGATAGAAAAAAAAACTTTATTCTGGGACTAAGTCCCTTCAGAATAACAATAATGTACAAAATAATAGAATATTACTGGTCTGAACGTTGAAACAATAAATACAATTGATAAAATAAAATAAAAAGTAAAGAAAACCTTAGGTGCACAAGCTAAATACAATACAGATAAAACTATGTACAGAGCATTTAAAATTATGAACAAAACAATTAAAACTATGAACGAATCACTTGAACTATGAATAAAATTATATTTAAGGGTTGAACAACATAAACATACACTTTGAGAAATGAAGAACGAAAAAGAGATACAATGAGTGCATTTCATAAAAAAAAAAAAAATTTACTTGAATATATATATATAAAAATAAACAGTTAATTATAATTGAATACAAAAAAAAAATGTATGTATTGAAATTCCTACGTCGATAGTAGGAAATGCATGTACTATCTCTTACCAAGTGTTATGATTATATGATTGCTACACAATATATATATAATATTAATAGTTAGCTGGTATCTGACTGTTTTTGGAACAGGAATTGGAATAGGAGGTTTTTGAATGTGTACAGGGAAGGGGCATGTCGAATTTTGATCGGGAGGGAATTCCAAAAGTTGACAGAGCGGGCTATAAAGGAATTTTGGAATGAGGCAGATCTATGAGAAGGGATGTATAGGTCAGAGGGTCGGGATCTTGTAGTGAGTGAATGGATTGAGGACTTAAATTGGAGAAGGGGAGCGTCTCGGGGTCCCAATTACAAATCTTACGAAGCTATTCATAAGTCTTTTGAGTCTATCACGGAGTTCCACCGAGAGGCCATCGTACACCACACAGCTGTAGTCAAAGTGGGGAAAGATGAGAGAGGAAACTTGGAGTCTACGGGTATTTTGGGGTAGAAGATGGCGGAAGTGATGGAATAGTTTGAGGGTAGAAATTGCACGGCGGGATATATGAGAGATATTGTGATTCCAGGAAAGGGTTTGATCTATGAGAAAGCCTAAATTTTTAACAAAGGGATAGAAGGTGATGGGGTGGTTGTTTATATAGAGTGAGGGAAAGTTGGTGTGGGATCTAAGGAGGGGCTTGGAACCAATGAGAATGGCCTGAGTTTTGGGTAGCATTTAGCCTTAATCCATTTAAGTTGGCCCAGGAACTAATTCGATCTAAATCTTCTTGAATTTTGGCAAATGCCACCAATAACTCAGCGGGAGAAAAGGATAAATAGATTTGAGAATCGTCGGCATAAAGGTGGTGGGAACAATGGATAATTGAATCATTTAAGTCATTAATATAAGAACTGAAAAGAAGAGGAGACATGCTTGAACCCTGTGCAACTCCTGAGGATAAAGGAAGGTAGGCAGATAGAGGTTGATTAGGTATGGGAACTGCTTGAGTTCGTTGTGAGAGGAAAGACTGGAACCAAGAGATGGAACTATTGGAGAAGGATAATGATTTTAGTTTGTTGAAAAGGATGGAATGGATAATGGAATCGAAAGCTTTGGAGAAATCAAGAAGTATAAGTACGGTTAGTTTTTTGTCATCTATTGCAGTCTGGATATCACTGGTAGTTTTAATCAGAGCAGATTGTGTAGAGTAGCCAGGACGGAAGCCAGATTGGAGAGGATCGAGTTAGTTGGATTGTTCAAGGAAGTTGGAAACTTGGGATTGCACTAACCTTTCTAGGGGTTTAGAAAGATTGGAAAGGATTGATATTGGGCGGAAATCTTCGGGAGAGGATGGATTAAGCTTTCTGTTTAAAGGAAGGACAATGGCTTTTTTCCAAGAGGTCGGGAATATTGAATTCTGCAGGGAGAAATTGTAGATGAAAAGGAGTGCTGGGAGGATTTCAGGGAGACATAATTTTATTAGTTTGATAGGAATGCCATCTGGGCCTACGGAATTGGAACGGGATTTCATTATAACGGTAATAAGGTCTGTGGGAGAAATGTCGGAAAAATAAAAATTATCGTCGTTAAAAGGTACCTCTGGAGAAAAGCCGGAAGGGGAGGGTAAAGAAGAGGTGGAAACCGATATAAAGTGGCAGTTTAGGTCATCAGGTGATATTGAGAAAACTGAGGTAGGGGATCTAGAAGGTTCACAGAGGGAAAGCTTACGAAGTAGAAGCCATTTTGATTTGATATCAGGAGCTGAGGAAAGGGCTTCATGAAAGTAGTTCGCTTTCGCTTGTCGGATCCTTGTCTGTGTCGTGTTACGAAGCACTCTGAATGTTTGATAATCATCTGCAACCCTAGTCCGTCTAAAGCGTCTGCGTGCAGCGTCGCGTCTCTTCTGCAGATCCTTAATTTCCTGACACATCCAAGGAGCAGGGCGATGACGGAAAGTGGAGGTTTTGAGAGGAGCGTGGGTATTGAGTATATTGAGAAGATTAGTGGTGAGAATATCAACCATGGTGTCGACAGAGGAGCAATGATATATTCCATTCAAATCCAATGTTACTAGATCAGGTAATATTTTTTCTCGAGTAAGGGTATCCAGTTAGCGGAAAGTGATAGTTCGAGAATGGATTGGAGGAGTGCGGATATTATACGTTATTTGTATCAGATCATGAGATGAAAGAAAGGATACTGGCAATTGATAGGCGGAGAGGAGATTTGTGCTGAGTCGATGATGTAGAAGTCTAGCCAAGTGTCAGATCTGCTGGTGTGGTGGGTGGAGGAAAAAGGAACGAGGAATAGGTGAAGTGAGAAAAACAGATTTTCTAAATAGGATTTGTCATTGGAGTTTGAGAGGAAATTGGTATTGAGGTCACCGGTGATAATTATTCTGGGATAGAGGGGAACGAAGTTGAATAGGGTTGATTCGAAGGACGGGTCAAATGGCACGAGAGGAGGGCGATAAACCACGGCGTAAAGGATAGGAGAAGTATTACTGAGAATTTCTACTAAGAGGTATTCTACATGAGGATGATCGGAAGGTGGGGAGCAACCGAGGATTCGGGTCTTTAGGCTATTGTGGAAAAACATGGCTACTCCACCGCCAGTCCGGTTTACCCGGTCATGACGGAGCAGGATGTAATTAGGCAAGGATACTGAAGATGATGGAATATAAGGTTTGAGCCAGGTTTCGGATATTGCTATGATATGATAAAAGTTTTGGGTAAAGTATTGCAGGAATTCGTCATAATGGGCAGAAAGGGGTTGAGAGTTAACTTGACATGTGATTAGGGAACTAGACATGCAGTGGATTTGGAGAGAAACAGTCAGTGTTTGGTAGCGAGAAGACAAAACGAGTAGAAAGTACAGAAAAGCGATTATCGTACATGAAACTAAGTGAAGAAAAAGTAATATTAACATTAAGAATAAATAAAGAGAAGGTACTTAAAAATAAATAGATTGGTGAGTGACGGTGTAGAGATAGCACTAAGAGAAGAAGTAAGACTATTTTAATGAGGCTAAGGGGTTGACGGTTTCTAGATAGTCAGTCAAATACATCTAGATCCGAGGCCTGTTCTATCAGGATGACTCTATGTCCGTCCTCTTTTCGACACCGCACCTTTCCGGAAGCAAACCACGTATATTTGATTTTTCCCGCCGCTCTCTTCTGCCGGCTAGCCAATAGAGGTGTCTGTTTGTGCGAGTCATCTCTTCACCCAGATAAATTCGGTGGCAGTCATTTTCCTGCCAACCGATATCCCGCCCTGGAGAAATCCCTCTTCACTTTCCTTTTCGTAATTAAATCATCTCTAATTGATTGCCTGACAAAGCGTGCCATAACAGGCGGTGGTCGCGAGTCATCTTTTCGGCTTCTGCGGCGATGTACGTTGTCCAGGTCCTCCACATTAAGCCTGATCCCCAAGCTTGCTCCTATACTGGTCACCAAAGCAGCGGGCGTTTCGCCCGGTCGCTCTGGTATACCGCGGATCTCCAGTGATCTACTTAATAGTCCCTGCTCTGCGTTATTCAAGCGAACCTCTAATTCGCCCACTCGGGATTTGAGTGCTTTATTTTCTAATATTATCTCCTCAAACATTTTAGCTTGACCATCCAGATGTTTTTCAATCTTCGTCAGTCTTTCGTTTAATTCAAAACTGAGCTCTCCGTATTTATCGAGTGCTGTTTTCATGTTTTTTATATCCTCGTTCACGGTAGCGTCTAAACGATTTACTGCCGCAAGTATTTCTGAGGAGGACGGCTCGGTATTTTGTTTTTTCACCTGTTCGCAGTTAGAGCAAACCCATGTTTTTTTAATTATTTTTAATACTTCGGTGTCTTTATCAGTAAGGTTGACGCACCTACCATGAAAAATTATTTTACACTTAACGCAGTGTATATTGTTCTTATCTTCACGTGCGATAGAGTTGTTGCAAATATTACACTGCACCATTTTTTAAATTTATTAATGAGAATTACTTCGCAATTAAAATATAAATAAATACCAGGGCTGTTGACGGTAGTAAACAACGTCTAATGCTGTTAGGATTAGTAGACGCCTGCCAGCTCGTTGCTCCCAGAACTCTATCAATCTCGCTGCGCTTTCTTTACTCCGATTATTGTAGAGATCCGACACTTAATAGCGTGATTAATAATAGTGTTTTTTAAAAAAGAGAAGAAAAAAAAACTGAACTTAACTGAACTGAAAATGAAATTAAAGTAAACTGAGTCTATTATATGAACGAATTACACCGATGTACACACTAGGGCGTCTTAGGCCAGACTGACCTTTATGCAGACGATTCTCAAATATACCTATCCTTTTCTCCCCCTGAGCTATTGGTGGCATTTACTAAGATCCAAGCAGACCTAGATCGAATCTGTGCCTGGGCAAACTTAAACGGATTAAGGTTAAATGCTTCAAAAACTCAGGCCATTGTCATTGGTTCCAAGCCCCTCCTTAATCTTACCGACTTTCCCATACTAAACCTTGGTGACCAGCCAATCTCCTTCTACTCCTCTGTAAAAAATTTAGGACTATTTATTGATCAAACCCTCTCCTGGAATCACCATATTTTCACATCTCCCGACGGACAATTTCTACCCTCAAACTATTCCATCGCTTCCGCCATCTCCTACCTCAACATACGCGTAGACTCCTCGTTTCCTCTCTCATCTTCCCCCACTTTGACTACAGCTGTGTGGTGTATGATGGACTCTCGGTGGAGCTCCGCGACAGACTGAAAAGATTAATGAACAGTTGCGTGAGATTTGTAATTGGTGCCCCGAGATACTACCATGTCTCTCACCACTACACTGAGTTAGAGTGGCTCTTCCCCTCCATTCGAAGACAATATTTCCTAGGTACATTCCTCTATCATATCATCAACAATCATCGTCCTTCCTACGCCTACAATCTTCTCCAATTCAAGTCCTCAATCCACTCCCTCTCCACAAGATCTCGACCTTCTGACCTTTACATTCCTTCTCACAGATCTGCCTCGTTCCAAAACTCCTTTATTGCTCGCTCTGTTAATTTTTGGAATTCCCTTCCGATCAAAATCCGACATTCTTTATCCCTATCTACATTCAAAACCCTCCTATTCCAATTCCTGTTCCAAAAACAGTCAGATACCAGCTAACCTTTTATGTAAAATTACATATTTTTTTTTTTATTTTATTTTTTTTCAACAGAAAAACAGATTTTACTGTTAAGAAGAATTTACATTTATTTTTTTTTTTGTATTTTTTCTAAAAGGGTTTATTTATATTTTACCATTGTACATAGTTTTAAGTATCTTAGTATGGTTTCGAGAGTTTTGTATATAGATTATTTTATTTTATTTTGTATATATTATGTATAACGAATTTTTTTTTGTTGTTCTTTTACTGATTTATCTTTATCTTTACTTTTTATGTTTGTTTTTATCTGGCCAGATGTAAAATTTTAATTTCTGTACTTTTTCTTTATTCTGAAGGGACTTCGTCCCAGAATAAAATTATTTTCTATTCTATTCTAACTATTCCTTAGTGGTAAACCAACTCACATGAGTGATAGGGGTCCATTAGCAATTACAAACGAGTTAGCTGATTTTGAAGAAAGTTGATACTTATTTTTTATCCTCATATTTTATTAACGATTTCTTAATGTGTAATTATGTGCATGTGTAAATTAAGTGGGCAAAGTGGGTTCATCAGCACTTAAAAATAACTCCGCTGATTTTGATGAAACTTGATACACGTTTAATAATTTTTTCTTAATTATAAATTCTTTGCAAGTCAGACAATTTTCTTTTTTTTTTTAAATAGAATTTAAGAGTATTTTTTCTAATTTGGAAACTTTTTTTTAATGGAGTAATAACAATCAAGAAAATTTATTATTTTACTTTTTCATATTACTTAATTTATTATTTTGTAGATTATTAAGAGAGAGTGAAGGATTTACTTTCCAACCAAGAGAAAGAAAGTATTTACCCAAGGAATTCCCTCCACATATTGCAGGAACATGTCACTTTTTATTGGGTTACTACCATCCCGGACTGGATCCTTCTGCTCCAGCTAGTGAACATATTTCACGAGGCGCAAGAAGTCTAGGTTTAGGAAAACAAAAGCCAGAACTGAAGTATAATGTGGCAGAACATTGAGACTTATAATTCAAGAACCTATATTTTTTATATCAATATTTTATATAGTGAATTCCAATGTTTATTTCATTCTTTGCAGTGCTATTGTGTATGATAATAATCAACATGTAAATTTTATTGAGGATACATGGAGCAGCTACCTAAAAGGCAAAAGCTCATGACAATGGTTTTCCATAAATTAACAACAGTTTAAAACTGTTTAAAAAATAAATAAATAAAATAATAATAGGGAGCAATACAACAACATTGCATGGCTGCTCAACTATGTTGAGTTACTAAACAACACAGCATACTCATAAATCAATAGATAATACTGTAAAAATATATAAGACAGAGTTACGTCAGACCATTGGAATAATGATGTATTGATTAAGAAATGTAATGATCAATAACTTAGTATTTACTTTGCAATTACAAGTGTAGTTATTGAAAAACTATCTTTTAACTAACATTAAACAAAGTTATACAGTTTATCAATAAATCATTTTGAAATCAACCAGGCAGAATTAACTGTCTTTAAGTTACCATTTTATTTATTTAATTTTTAATATTTTAGTTATTACAAGTTCTGCTTTATGATACAATATTAGCAATTTAATGATCATTCAAGAAACTAAAAAAAAAATTAAAATTAAACGTACATATAAAAATATGTTATACTTTTCATTATTGTATCTGTTTTATTTTATTTTCAGTCACATTGGAGTATTAAATTACTTTATAAATAGCTTTATACAGCAAGCCAAGTTCTTATTTTTTCAACATTCTTATTACGTGGTTGTTTTTATTAGTATTTTTTTATATTTTTCTCATTATCCGTACTTGTTTAATACACTGTTTTTTCTTTTTCAAGTCTTAGTTATTTCTGTATATTGATATATTTTGTGAATTGTAGTGCTATTTTTTTCTTACTTGAAATTAAATTCATTTTACAATCCAATCATACTCATGTGAGAAATAATTTATAAAATGTGAGTAAAAAGACCTGAATATGAACAAATCACATAGTAGAAAGTACTACTAAGTACTGGCTGAAAAAGCCAGGGAAGCCTATCCTCCCCATGGTCGATGGTGCATGAACCTTTCCCCTCTACTCCCAAGATATTTTATTACTGTCCTCTTAAAAATTATGATGGTGCAATTTGCGCCATGAAACCTTCTGGGCACCCCTACTTTCAGCCATCATTACTGGAAATCTAACATGTATTCATTTTGTATAGTTAATCAAAAAATTACTTGTCGAACAAACTTATGTTTTTCTACAAAATAATAATATTAATTTTAATTTATTTAATTATTTTTAAGTTTTAAACTGTGTTATAAGGTTTGGTAAAACATAGAAAGTGTTAATTTACTTAAACATTTTTTATGTTTATTTCATTAATTGTTTTCAATATTAAGAAACATTCCTGAACTTAAACTTAATATTATGTACCCACTACAGTAAAAGCTGTAATATGTATTCCTGAGCAGTGGATTAGTGCTGCATAAGAAAACAATGGTACATTAAACCTTCTGCTCATTGTGACAACTTTCCATCAGTGTTGAACATTTTGAACTGAATTTTTATTGAGTGATTTTACACAAAGTCATAGATTTTGCGTTTATTTTATTTTTTATCGTTGTTTAATGATAACAACTGACACAAAAAACATGTTAAGTAGATAGGTTCACATAGTTTTAATGAACTATAGGTTGTTCACAAACATAACATTGCCTGAATTTTCACAACCAGGGTAGTTCTATCAACATAATTATTATTGATCATAAATACAGTATCAAATGATGAAAATCAAAACAGGTTTCAATAGTAGGTGAGAGTTTTAGTTCTAAATCCACAGTGAATGTACCTATTTATTAAATTAACCAACATAGTCTAATTTGGCCAATGCCAAATCACAGTTCTCCTGTTCTCTATCTTTATTTTTTACTATTTCCGTATAAGTGTTAACTTGTTACAAATTTTATGGCTGTATTTGTATGTTTTTTTTTTTTGTTTTTGTTTTTTTTATGTAATGCCACTGTTTCTGAAATCTGATTTTTTATTGATTTACCATGGTTTATCATCTTTCTCATATATTTTGAATTATCTCATGTTAAAGAAGTGGGCAATAAGAATATAGTAACATATAAAGCTAATATTCTCACAATATCGAATGATTTTTCATCATTGATGAAAATAATATGCAATTTTAATAACATCAAACCAAAGTTAATTTAAAATTGAAACAAAAACGAGATACTTTAGACTAGAATTAAGTGGAAGGCAGGAGATCGGGGTTATTACCCATCAGCATTGAGTCAGAGGAAGAACCTCATGAACTGCATTTATTGTTTAGACTAAAAAAAGGCAAACAAGTTTGTTAAATTGTAATTTAAAATTTATATCTTAATTCCAAATTGATATAAAACAGATTTTACAAGGAGTATTGATTGTTGCTGGATCAATCTGAAAAGTGCATAAATTATTTCTTCTTTCTAAAGGAAAGCCGAAATTCAAAAGTGTTTATTCTTAAAACTAAATTACTATGGATTTGTTAAAAAACAATGTTATCACATTGATTTTTAGTAAAATGCTACAAAAAATGTTTTCTCGACTAAATCAACAGAATGAAATAATTTAAGAATAAGCAAAACTATAAATTTCACTTTTCCAGTCTATATTAAGCATTTTTATTTATTGTACATACAAATCTTTTGATGTTGTTTGGGCTGAACATGTTATCCACTCAGCATTTGTATTATAAGTTTTGCCATTCAGTAAGTCTCTTACTTTGGTTATTGTCAAAACTATTTTATCCATAGGAATTAAAATATTTGTTAGTTACAGAAGAAAACTGTGAATAAGTGTTTTACTAATTAGATCTTCTTAATTATGTGTTATAAATGTAAAAAATCAAACCCAGATGTTGTAATAATAATTTTATTATAAATAAGCAGATTTTTATTTGACTTAAATGGGTGTAGAAGTCTATGTTTGTATATTTCAGATAATATTATTGTAAAATGTTAGATATGCTTGTTTCTTTGTTAAATGTGCAACATTCCAATAATCTTTTCAATGTTAGTGTAATAAGGAAAGTTCTAAATCACTGAATAAGGAACATCACATAGTAAACAATTAAACAAGTAGTAAGTGTTGGCTAAATTGTAAAAGCCGTTAAAATTGTAAAAGTGATCTTGTTAAGTGTTACATAGTCTATCTTTAAAATAAAACAGCCCTAACTATTCATAAACTATAGCTAATTAAAGGAAAGGAAATAAGATCAGAAAAAAATCTGTTAACACATCAACTGGTTATTTGTATTTTATCTAACCTAACACAGAAATATTTGTGTAAGATGTGAACATTTTAACTGTAGGAAAGCCTTCTGTATGAAATTGTCTTTTCAATCTTATTTCAAATCTACGAATGGGCTTATATTAGATCATTGGTACTTTCTCATTTAAAACATTACCTTGACCTAAATGTATGTATATAATTATATGAGATGCCAGAATCAGCAACAAAAAATTTAAATTTTAATTACTGTTAATTATAATTTCTATTGAACTTACATAATAAAAAATTTATTTCAAAATATGTAACATAATATCTGACATTAAGAAATTTTCCTCTCTTTCAGACTATTGAATTTATTTCAATCATAATTTGTATTTAAAGAAGTTTTTATGTTTTTTTCTAAATTGAAATATAGTATATGTATGAGTATGTGTGTTTGTGTTTGTGTATGTGTATATATATATATATATATATATATATATATAATATATATATATATATATATATATATATATATATATATATATATATATATATATATATATATTATATTATATTCATACATATGTATAAATTTTATTTCTGTCATAAAATACACAATATTTTAAATTTTGATGGTGAAATCCTTTTTTTTTTTTGGAATTCCACTTCTTTGTTGCATACAAGTATACTGGCATGTTTGATGTACTATAAGCAAATAAAATTGAACACTTCCCATCTTATTTCAGATAGATTCCATGGCTCAATATCATAGTTTATAGCTATCACAAGACAAGTTCATCAAAATTCTGCTAGAATTGAACATAAATTATTTTTTGTATGTCTAAAATTTAGAAATGAATGTCATATGAACTTATTAGGCAAAAACAATACTGTATGAAATAATAAATACAATTTTCTAATACAACTTGCATTTACTATGCAAACTTCAAGTAAAACACAAAAAATTTTTTTTTTAATGAATCTTATTTTGTAGTTCTTAATTTTACTTGCTTTAGTTATGACAATATTACTCTTAGAATGAAAGTAAGCCAATAATACTTCAGTAAAACTGAAATTTAATATTTAAAGACCTAGTGAACGTGCTATACATAATATATTTTTGTCCAGAATAATAATTCACAACAAACATTGTAGTAAAGGTTTTGACTTGGATGGTAAGTCCAAGCCAGCTCAAATATTCAAATCAAACATCAAATATTAAAACCATGGAGGATAACATTTTTAAAACGATATATAACGAAAACAAAATTATATTTTTAAAACTAGATTAACTAAAACACAAAAGCAGTTTGTAAAATTCTACAAATATGAATCAAAAGCAGATATGTGTGTAAACAAGATCTTTTTTTTTTTTTATTTTTTTTCTTTATTGAGTATTATAACAATCTATCTGTTGGACATTGGTTATAGTGAGGTAGGATGACATTCACACCATATGTACAAAAAAATAAAATAAATAGAACAAAATAATAATCAAAAGTATATACAATAGACAATAAAATAAAATAACCTAAAAAATAAGAAAATTAAAACTAAGAAAAAAAAAAAAAAAACACATGCATACCTATATACAATCAGGCGAGAGAACTCCAGGAGAACCCTGCGCTACTCTCCCAACCGCGTCACTGGTACTAAAGCCAGCGGAGATTGGTTGAGAGCACTTTAGCCACATACACTCATGTCTTGAGTGAAGAATCTGGCCATTGCCAGAACTCCAATTTATACAATCTACAAAAGGTCGCGAGGCCACTGCCGTTAAAAACAAGATCTTAAAAAATCAGCTTTTATTTTTAAAACTAAATTAGGTAAATGTATCTCAGTTCACCAAAATTATGAAATGTTTGGTAAACACCATTACTCAGAAGCACAGTGTTTCAAGTGAAACGGGAATACGCAACACAATTATCGTATTATCAAAGGAGAATGATTGAGACATGAAGAAGATGTTTGCTTCAAAGAGAATCACATGGTATCACTGATATTTTTTCTTGAAAATACTTTGTTCTGATCATAGTAAACTAAAAAGAATATTTAGCTAAGGTTTATCATCAGTTCCTGCAGCAAAATATAATCTATTATTTTAATTACTTATTGTTTTTTTACTTTCATTGATTAATGCTGTACACAAATTACACTTTTATCATTTTTTAATGTAGTCTACACAATTTTTCTTCCGAATTACAAGCACTTTGTCCTTTAAGATAGCCATGATTCAGCAAGAGAGAGATTTATTACAGTTATATCCAATGAAGAAATTAAACGCTCATAAATATTTCCTCTTTTGATAGGACAATTTCGAGGGCACAACACTGGACACATAGGCAACCCTGCCCATCTTCCCCATGGTCCAAGGCGCATGAATCTTCCCCCGCCCTTCCCAAGATATTTTATCATTCTCTTCTTCTTAAAAACAGTGCAAACAAAAATAGAATTTAAAAATTCGTTGATTATATTCAATTACACATCCTACAGTCTGTTCTTCCACTTGTTTCATGATTTAAAACTTTTTATTTCAAAAATTAATTACTCCTTCGAAATGTGCTCCCTCAAAGATTTTGATGACGGAACTTGCGCCATGAAAGACACCCTTCTAGACACCCTTGCCACCATCAAAGAATCGAGTTATTCACTCGCTTCAGAGAAATAGGGTAGTGATAGTGCTTAAAACTAAAAAAAAGCGAAAGTCGTGGTAGACACCCAAGTCTTACATAAACTTGTCATTAGAGGTACATTTCATTTCGTCAGTTGACTTAATGCATTTACACATGTTGAAAAATATTTTTTACAATAAAAAATATCATAAAATCGGCTAGTAGGGCTTCTGGCTATTATTCATTAATGAATGTTTTCATTCATGTAAAAAAAAAAAAGAACTAGCAAAATGAAAGGAATCAGAAAATGAAACCTATAAAATAATATGGTTAGATTAGATTTGGGAAACAATAGGATGTTCTTTTAATTTATTATTTATACGGAATCGTCATCAAAATAGAGTCATTACTTTCTTCCAAGTGGCAGGGCATACTTAGGAAGGCGGGGGGGGGCGAAGAGGACGGTTCACCGTGGACACACTTCCTTAAGGAGCTGCAAGAAGGATTTATTTTTTCTTAATTCAATGACACTTTTACTGCAAAAACATCATATACATTTTTTTTCAACTTGAAGAGAATATTACTGTTTTTATTTTTTTTTTTTAAGTTGTTTTTACTGAATGAAATTTTATTCATTTATTTTTTTGGTGGGCCCCGAACACCAAAAGGTCCATGTTTTATATGGGATGACCTGGTGAACATCATATTTTTATTTCTACTCGTTATGCTACTGTTAACATAATTTTTAATAATTTGATTTTATATGTTCTGATAACGATGAAATCAATCCAACTAGAAACCCATTGATAGGTAAAAAATCAATTATGAGAGTTAGAATATCTTTGAACCAACAGCATGTGATGTAATACTTAGTTAAAAGAAGACTGAAATGGATTAAACTTAAATTTTGGAAAAAAACATTGATGGAGTACAGAGTTGGCTCGGCCATAGAGAATACGTCCATTCTATTCCCTATGGGCTCGGCTGTAAGGACGGCTTTGGCGGAGAAATTCAGGGATGGAAAAATCTTATGAGAGAGTGGTGTCCATCCCCACCAAGGCCAATGGCGCATAAACCTTCCCCCACTCCTCCAAAGATATTTCATACCTGTCTTCTTCTTAAAAACAGTGCAAATGAAAGTAGAATTTAAATATTCATAGATTATACACAATTAAACATACTGCAGTCTGTTCCATGCTTCCACTTGTCATTTAATTTGAAACTTTTCATTTTGAAAATTCATAACCCTGTCGAAATGTGTCCCCTCAAAAATTAAAAGCCCCTTCAAAAAGTGCCTCTCCCCCATACATTTTGATGGCGCAGCTTGCACCACGAAACCCCCTTCTGGGCGCCCCTGACCAGGGCTATAAAATGAAAAGTCGAAGTCTGTGAAGGAGGCCTATACTCGTTCCATGCACTAATAAATCTCCAAATTTTGATTAGTTTGTTTTAGATTCGGAAGAGTGAGAGTGGAAAGATTTTGGGGCACAATTATTACTTTTTCCAGAAAACCAACTTACCTAAGTAATTACTTCTAATTAATAATAAATAATTAAGAAAACCAACTACCAATTACTTCTGATAGGAAAGAAGATTATGCATTATTTACACAGACATTCCTAAAGGCAAACCCCCTATAGCGAGAGACTCAGAGGTATTATTAATAGTATTCACACAATCGTTTTGTCTGGATTACCTAATAATCGACCATAGGGCCTAAGAAATATAAAGTTTGTGAAAATAAAAGCTGAAATAAGGAGCAGAAATGGGATCGAACCATATTTTTTATATGACTTATAGGGCTTTTTTTAACTGCTTAGTTCATTACACTTAAGATGCCTATTCATACCCAAAAAGGGAGGCAGCAGTAGCTCCAGTTCCGAAATACATGCCCCAAAGTGGGCCCAGCTGTCTAGGTTACATTTATTTTTGTGTAAAACCTTTTCAGTTTACTCTAGAATAAAGTGAATTATTAGACAATAAATAGCTAAAGTTAAGTTTTATAATTAAAATTACTATTACCACTTCTGAGCACAACTGAAAAGCTTTTATACTTATATTGTTTTATTTATTTATTTTTTTGTGTAGAGAGGTGCCACTTGATTCTGCATGAGATTTCACTGAACGCACAAACCTTCGCATCACGAACTGAACGATAGTGTTGGACCCATTCACCTGTTATCCATCAATTTAAAGTATGCCATAAAATAAAAAAAAGGTTGCCATCGTTTGCGCAGTTTTGTTTTTATGTGAAGATGAAAAGATTGTAATCAATTTCTCAGTTAATTAAATTAACTAAATCCCACTGCAGAATTAATCGGGTTGATCACGGCAGCAGCTTTGAAGTACTACTTACTGACACACTGATCACTGATGTTAGTAAAAACATACAGCCTGGCCCTTTATCTTACATCCGATCCCTAATTACGCACTAAAACCCACCATTCCCTTCACATTTTCATACTTTTATGTTACAAACAAGTCCATGGGCCTGTCATTCGATCCATATGAAAGTGAATTAGTTGCAAATCTGTGTATTTGAATAATAGACTGGAGGTTGGTGATAAGCCCTGTTTTAGGAGACCTGTACTGTCAAGAAACCCTGTACAACGATCGTATTATTTAGTTTATATGAGTATAAAAATGTATACGAGTTCTTAAAATTTTCTGGTTAACTCAAGAGGAGCAACCAAAGCGATTTCCATTTAATATTTATAAGAAAGCATTTCCTAGTTGTAATAGACCTTTTTTTATCAAATAATACAATACATCCTTTTCTCCCATATTTTTAATGTATTTTTTTTCAATAAGAATAATATACGTAAATAATATATTTTTATTTTTTTTTATTTTATTGAAATTTACAACTGTATTACATGGAAAATACAATAAGTAAATGTGACATTGGTAACATGACATGTACAACTTGAAGAGAAACTACCCATTTGTAGAACTCAAATTAAAGTTCTATATTAGAAGGTCCCGAGGCCGTCTTCTTTTCAGACGCCTCGGAGAATTATCAGGGATCGAGGAGGAAGCAAGGTTTGAAACGAGAGGATTCGGATGGTTATGCAGTTTGTTATGGAAGGATAGGTATCTGGATTGGGCCAAATCGGAAACATATGGAACATTAAGGTGTTTATGGATGATTTTATTTGTGACAAAGTAAGGAGCGTTGAGGATTTTACGAAGGATTTTGGATTGTAAGGATTGGATACGAGAGGAATTCGATGGTTTAGTGAAGACCCAAAGCTCAATTCCGTAAGTCCAAATAGGTCTTATTATTGTCATATATATGAGTCGTTTGTAATTGATTGTGAGCTTAGAGCGTTTGTCTAGTAAGTGCTGCAGTAGTCGAAAACGTCGGGCGGTTTCTAGTCGTTTCAGTCTGGTATGGGGGTTCCAAGTGAATCGTTGGTCAAGGTGGAGTCCTAAGTATCACATTTGTTCGACAGGAATAAGAGGGCTGTTGTTGAAGAATACTGTAGGACAGGAAGTCATAGGTTTACGGCGAAGAGTGAAGGTAATTTGGTGGGATTTATTGGAATTTATTTTAACCCTCCAGTTTTGACACCATTTTTCAAGACTTGTGATGTGTGATTGAAGAGTTTAGGATGCAATAGATGGATCGTTATTAACTGATAGGATACACGTATCATCGGCATAGGTGGTGATGACAGTGTTGGATAAAAAATAATATAAAATAGAATTTACAAATAATGTTAAATACAATTTTTTTTTTTCAAATGAAACGTAATTTTACTGTGGAAAATTACAATAAAAACTGAAGCTGTCAATTCTTATAAACGCTGATGTACTATCTTGCATGAATATAAATGGTGTATATAAACATCATATATCTAGCCAACCAATGTATATAAATGGCGTATACATATCATACGTATATAGATACCATATGTAATAAATGTATACGGACTTGATGAATTTCTTATCATTTGGCAAGGATTTTTAAATAATGCTATAATATGTCAGTACTAATGAATATGACAATAAAAGACGGTGATGGCCTAGCGTGTTGAGGTGTTGCCAGTTTTAGCAATCTTGAATTACAGCGGCGCCACACGGTGCTTCGAGTCCGTGATCGAAATGGAAAAAATTCTGATTTCTATTGATTATTATAGAAAATTTTACGCTTATTACAAATATATCCCACATTTCTAACCAAAATTGTCGGATAATGCGCTTTTCCCCCAAAACCGTCATTTTATACTTAATTTTTAAGTTTCGAGCCAAACAACCGATCTTATCTCATGGGATTTCGGCTAATGGCATAGTTGCAAATTACAATGTAACGTTATCAGTGCTTAAGTTATCAGGAAAATATTAAAATATGAAATTTATCAGGAAAACAAGTTAGTTTTAAAAACGCCAACTTTTGAAATATAATTATAAAAATCAATATATTCGAATACAGGTTAATATATATATTTATCTATATACAATATTAAATATCTAACAATATAATATTGATATTTTGTAAATTAACATTATTTAATCTGATTCATACCTATTCTTCGCTACTGCTTTGCGAATCTATATTTATGTCACCAATGTCCATCATGTTAAACTCATCACTAGATTTACTAATTAAATTTAAATTGACTTAAATTAACGGAAGCAAAAATTTCATTTGCAGTAATCTGCGTTGGTAACAAGGCATTTTTATACGAATTTAAATCTTAATCTAAATATAGAGTACTTTATAACGCCTTAACGAAGATTTTGTATTATGAATAGAAGATTTCTTGACAATGTCGGCAGCAAATATTATCTTAGCAAATGTCCAACTTTCTAAAAGCTCATTTACCCGCCTCTTTTTCGTTTTTTTTTTTTTTTTTGGTTGATTCCCCAAAGGATGGTTGTAGGCTTCCAAGTGAGGTATTTGGTCCATGCTGGACTAAATTACGTGTTGTTTTTTTAGGAAGCAAGGATAATTCTGAACCTCTTGCTGGAGCCAAGGAGTGTTTCCCAAATAATTTTTTTGGGATCCCTTACAGCTTCTTTTCATTTATTATGGAAATTAAGACAAAATACCCTAATAATCTTCGCTTTTTTTTTTTTTTTTTTTATTCGTCAAATATACTCGGGTTTTCCACGTTCAGCAATGCAGCAACGTAACGTTCAGCAATACAGTTGTTTCATGATCATGGTATACGATCACCTTTTTTAGGCTGGAAATATATTTCTGCAATATGATGACTTGGTCAATTGAAAAAAATAATAATACAAATAAAGTGGCACACAGAAGCACATAAACGATAATGAAAATTAAAGTGCACACTCAATGCTACAAGAATATACAAATAGTACAAAATGATATTTAATGATTTTTTTTTAAAAAGTGTTTAAAGTTTTGATGTTAAAATAATTTAGTCAAATTAAATGCAGATATGCAAAATAATCTAATGATTTAATTTTCGCAATTAAAATATGGCATTTTCAAATACATACCTTCGCCTATAAATTTCATACTTGGAGCTGTAATGTTATAGAAAAGCCAAGTGCTCCTAGGAAGAAACATATATTGACACTAATAAGGTATTTATTGCAAAAGGATTAATAGCTGCACTTCACCCAATTGTATAAAAATAATCTAAACAATGATATAATCCTAGAAGATGGTGTTCGATAGTGTTGCCCAAATACGAGACCGAGACAAGTCTTGGTCTTGCAAACTCAGTCTTTGTCATGGCCTTGATCTTGCGCAACAGTCTTGCAGTTATTTATTAGCTTATTACTATAGAGATATTACTGTAATTTTTTTAGATAAGAGAAACCTAATTAAGCCCGAATGAAAAATTAGAGGAATTAAATGCAAAAGTTTATTGGTTATACCAATTATTGACGTATAGTAATTAGAATTGTCGAGTATTTGTAACTATGTACAAATTGTTGCCTTATTTTTTTTTACCAGTCGTAGTGTTGGTCTTGCAAGAATTAGGCGGCCTTGGTCTTGGTTAGTGTTGCCCAAAATCGGTCTTGGTCTTGCACTATGCAAGACCAAGACCAGAACTAGTAAAAAAAATCAATTTTTAGAATAAAAATTAAGGGATAATAGTTACTAATACTTGACAATTTTAGCTACTATATGTAAATAATTGGTATAACCAATATAGTTTTGCATTTAACTCCTCTAATTTTTCATTTGGGCTTAGTTAAGTTTCTTCTATCTAAAAAAATACAGTAATATCTCTACACTAATAATCAGTTAAGTTAATGCAAGACCATGACCAAGAATGAGTTTGCAAGACCAAGACTCGTCTCGGTCTCGCATTTGGGCAACACTAGTCTTGGTCTTGCAAAGTGCAAGACCTAACCGATTTTGGGCAACACTAGTGTTCGAAGGTTTATTAATAGATTTAAAATGGTGATTGAATTTTTATAAAATAGTTCAATTTTTGATATTTGTCCATTGGTAGATGCACTGTGCGCCAATTCGATTCCGGCTTAGGCGGGTTGAAATTTATTTCATTCATTCTTTCCACTTTGATTAGAACAGAGTCGGCCCTAGACATTCGGCGCCCCCGGGCAATGACGTCCTCCCCCCATTCTAAAAAAATTAAATTTATTTCTTAAGATGTTTTATATAATGTAATGTTAGAATTTTATGTAATTCAACATTTCTCTAATATATTGCTTTATTGATAGGCTAAAATTAATAATTGTAATACTTTTTGTATTTTTTTTTAATTTGTAACAAGTGGCGAGAGCTTCTGAAGATCGAGTGTCGCTCCTCCTGGTCGGCGCCCTCTGCCGATTGCTGGTTGCGCCTTGTTTTGGATAATTGTACTGGATAAAGGCGGCACTGGATTAGAATAAGTTTGGTAGTTCCTCTCTACCTCCTCCTCTTGTAATTCTGTACCTCTGCTCCCCTTCCGCCGTATGCCAAAATTGGCGAAGGTAAAGGGAAAAAAAAATGACAGTACTCAACTGTCCTTACAAGTTCTGCCGATGTATGTTACTGAGTAATCGGGTAATCTATTGTTTAATAAAATCGATCGCTAGAGTTCATTACTTTAGCTAATAAACAAAATTTTAGTTTTAGTTATTCCATCAGCAGCCCTTGTATAAAAACAAATTAGATTAAAACGGATTTACTCATAGACTAATTATCTACATTTTTTAATAATTATCTATATTATGTTCAGTCCGACATATAAACATGCACAAAATGATTATCCGTGGTGTAGCTTTAACTTAAAGACTGCAACCTTGTTAATCCCCCCCCTCCCCCGTACAATATCAGGATATCTGCTTACCCCCTACCCTCCTTATCGTCCGCACTTGAGAAATTCTATTTATGTTTTTTAAAGAAATTAAAACATTGCCGTAAAAAATGTTGGAGCACTCCTATAAGCGGCTACCCTATTCGCCTATGACGGTTACTATGGTATTCCCTGTTGTTGCCTAGCAACTGTTTTCCACTCGCTTAATCATCATTAGGTCGATTCAATGAGAGAATGACGGTTCGTACTTTCTATATTTCAGCTGAAGGAAATCAAAAATGGAAATTTCCAAATTTATTAGAAGACAACCCGTAAGTAAAAATAATCAATCAATTATAATATTTTTTTATGGATCTTAAAACATATTTATTTAATGAAGCTGGTAAATATGGTACATTAAATTGTAAAGTGTGTTATTGTTTTTAATTTAACTACATTAATTTTCCACAGGATGGTTTTATCAATAAAGAAACATGACAAGAAAATGGGTAGAGGTTTAACAAAATTTAAACTCCTTTCAATGAATCCGAGATTTGATAAATTTTGCGCTTATGACATACAAGGCAGTTGTTATATAATTGATCTTGATAAAAATGTGTGAGCATCCATTTATATTTATTCTTGTTTAAATTATTTTGTTCTATGAATTAATTTGTGTATCTTAAAAGTAATATTTTTAAATCCATTAATTATTTCAAACTATTTTTATGATAAGGATGGGTGCACTAATGATTCAATGTTGCCCTTACCCAAAATAAATAACAAGTATTAATTTTATTTTTATTTTTTCAAGGTACTGGTGCTTCAGAAATGAAAAATATGTCAGTGTGATTGAGTTTCTTCAATGCTATAATGAAATATCATTAGGCTATTTTAATGGACTTATAAAAATATTTGACCTTGGTAATATTAACCTACTCACACAAACAGACTTATCGATATATAGCATATTGTATTAGTCAGTCAGGGATTTGATGATGTATGAACAAGTGAGCTTCACTAAAAAGGAAACCATTTAAATAGAATTTGATTAATATTCACTTATAAGGGGTTGCAGTAGCGGTTCAAGTACAATTAAGCATGCTTATTCACAAAATAAAGGTCGAACTTCATATTGTGCAATGATGAGTCGTGTGCCAGAATAATGTTATTATGTGTATGCATGTATGTTTTTAAATGGTTTCTTACTTTTTGTAATGAATTTTTAAAAATAAAATAAATAAATGGTTTTACAGACTTAATATATATGCATAGAATCAAAAGATAAACAAATAATACAGAGGATATAAAAATATATTTTTGAAAAGCATTATTTCATGTCACATCATTTGAAATGCCCACTTTCCATGAAAAAATATTGCTGGATTTAATTAGTATAATTGATTTAAAGAAACACTACTTTAGGTCCAAAAATTAAGCAATAATACTAGATCTTCATTAGTGGAAAAATTAAAATTTATGGGGTCTGATATGCTGAACATATGCCTATGACAGTTTACGTCAACTAAAAGGGGAATTCAATGGGTACCTAAAATTATCTAGTTAAACAAAAATTGAATAAATAATGGATCAGGCTCTATAAACATGATCCTTAACATTGATTAACGGTAGAAGAGTACTTGATACGAAAAAAAAAATTGTAATCCATATTAATATATAATATACTCATACTCTGAAGAAACAACAACATTTTAAAGTTATTATAAATAAGCACTTCAAATGTAATAGGAATTAAATTTTAAAATATAGCCTGTATATTGTTAGATGAATGTCCCCTAATTTGGTATTAAATGATAAACCGATGATATTGCTTATTTTATAATTAGTGACATAAATTTTGATATAAAATTCCATCAATGAAAATCAGTCATAACCAATTGTAACTACAAAAAAGTTTTCATTTTTTAGATTCAGGAAAACCTTGTGGAACCTTCATTGGGCATACAAAACCAGTGAAGAAAATATCATTTAATCAAATTGGTGACCAATGTGTCAGTATTAGTGATGACAAAGGATTTGTTTGGGATCCTTTTAAATTTGAAAAATTATTTCTGATTGAACCCCATGAGAATTCTATCATACTAGGAGTATGTTTTATTTATTAAAAACTATTATTTTAAGATTAACTTGAGTTTGATTTTTCTTATTACTAATTGATTTTTATTTCATTCATTAATTATTAATATTTATTGTTTTGTATGAATTACAATGTATAGACATATATGTGCTATCAATATGTTATTTCTTTAAAATAAGACATTTTTTTATAGGCCATGTTCATCCCTTGGTATTACAAATTTATTGTTCATACAAGTGACAATCTACTTTCCATTTGGCACTCCAGAAAGGGGTGCTTGGTAAAGACGCTTAATGTCTTAGAAATTCTTGGAAATTGTATAAGAAGTTTCTCCTTTAAAAAGTTAGTATTTAAAAAACTAAAGTGTCAATGTTAAATTCATAAGTATCACTCTTAACGTTTTTTTATTTATTTATACAATAACACTACACTTATAATGTAACCCAGTCGAATCAGTCATGTGAACTAGCATAAGGTTGGGTAGTTCAAATTTCCTTTTTGAACCAAAAATACAAGTTTTTGGAGTTGAAAGACTTCACCGCAGTGCTTCAAAAACCAAAGAAATTACAGACTTTTTTTTGTTTTCTATTTTTATCCATGTCTCCTTTTTAAAGGGACATAGTTAAAAAATGGTCATATTCAATCTTAAATAGCTTTAAATTTTCCAACATTTTTGAGAGAAACTCTTTTTTCTAAACCCAACAGGAAATGAACTATTTAGCTTTCAAAATGGTCATCATTTTAAAAATTCAAAAAGAAAATACAGTTCTTATGGGTAACATATTTTTCTAAACTTAAGAACTTAATAAAAGATCGCTAAAAGAACATTGATGTTTTGAAATTTGAAAAAAAGCATTATATGTATATTTTTTAATGTGTCTCGTTATTTTAATGAAATGAGCCATAAACAATAACTGTTTTTCTCTAGTTTTATATTAACTTTAATCAAACTTTTTTTTAAATTGTTATTATTCAAATTATATATCTCTGTATTTATGTGGATTGTTACCTTCTCATGTTGACGAATAAAAGACAAACAAATTGTTTTCATAAATTTACTTTGCCATACTGTAATTGGAGATTGTCAAACTTGGATAGTTTTTTTTTTTTTAGTTAATGTTTTGTATTCCGCCAAAAATGTATTTATTTTCTTTTAAAATCACAAAATTTAAATTTATTCTTCCTTATTCTAAATTGGACCATACCCCTTTAAACTTCTCTATTGAATTTAAGATCTAATATCATTCTGTTAAGTTTTGAACATTTATATTACATCCTGTTCATAAATTATATTTATATAAAATAATGCTCTTATATTATTGTATTACAAAATCCATGCGCATTAATTTATCTTCAGTATGAAATAACCAACTCAATGTTTTTATTTCATTCATTCATTCATGTTTTTTATTTATTCCAATGTTGGCAAACATAAATGCAAGCCCTTTTTCTGTCCGAATATTCCGTGCAATATTTCATTTTCAAAAACATTAAGACCTTGCTCATCCCTTAATGTAAGCGACCACGTTTCACATCCATAAAGAATCATAAGCAGGATAATGGTTTTGTAAATTCTAATTTTTAATTTTTGGGACAGGAGGCGAGAACTAAGTAATTTTGAAAAGACAAAAAAAAAGATAAATCAATCAACAGTAATATTTTATATCCATCAATCCACCATATATCCATATTTTATATATTTTCCATATATATATATATATATGTATATATAAGATAAAGACCGGAGACCGGCGATATCAGCCTTAATACCGTCCTGAATGTAAATAAACATATGAAATGTATATAAGGAGGATTACTAAAGGAATAAATCAGTATCTTTTCTGAAACCGTGAGTGTTGCATTTCAAGCCCTTTCCTTTCTTTTTTTTTATTGTTAGAGTCCGCCGACGCTTAACTGGTGCCGAAACCCGGGACTACGACAGGAGAACAGAGAAGTAATTTTTTTTTTAAAGTCATTTTTTTTTCTCTTGGTTTTTTTTCTTCTCCTAGTCATAAGGAAAGAGTGAAATGCCAACAGAGGGCTTAATCAGGCCGGGAGTGTTGAGCGCCCCGGAAATCCCTCAACCTCAAGAAATTCCGCAGATACCTCAGATCGCGCAGGCCCCTCAGGTGCCTCAGATACCTCAAATACCTCAGGTACCGCAGATTCCGCAGATCCAGGAGATCCCTCCCTTACCGAGGGACACGTTGGCAGAAGCGCACGCTAACGCGCTGGAATGGATGAAAATAAGAGCGGCGACCACGCAGGACCTTCGAAGAGCCATTGCGGACCTGGAACGCTTCGGTGGCGAGGTAGGTGAGCTCAACCATTTCCTGAAAGGCGGAGACCGCCTCATGTCTAGAATAGAGGTAAAGGTGGCGGAGGACCTGGTAAACCTAGGGGACGCGGAAGCGTTGAAAGCGGCTCTGGTGTGCCGAGTAAGGAGGAGCATCCTGAACCAAATTCAGGCGGACGAGGAGACACCATGGCCGGTGATTAAGGAGCGACTGAAGAAGGCCTTCGGAGGAGGCAGATGGACGCCGGAGGAAGACATCTTCCAAATGTTTAGGGAGCGCCGGTCCCAACGTCAGACGAGGGGCCAGTATGCGGGGGTACTAGTGGCAAAGTACAACCGCATAACGGAGAAAATGCGCGAAACAATGAGTGTGGGAGAGGTGGAAGCCAGGATGGAGTTCCTCTCGACGATACTCAAGGTCCAGTTGGCAAAGGAAACGGGAAGGAGAGACGGATTGCCCAGGGAGAGATCATTCCTCGAGTGTGCCCAGGAAATGATCGACCTAAGCGCAAGGGAAGAAGAGACTCGGATGGACGTGGAAGAACCAGGGTGGATCCGGGTGAATGACAGACGACCCCGGACAGCCCCGATGGGTTGGAAGAGGAGAGAAACGGTACAGCCGAGCGGAGAAAAGGTCAGGATGGGTGAAAAAAGATCCGGACAAGTGAGGCCGAGGAATGGACCCCGCAGGGAAGACAGGAAATGTCATGGGTGCGGAAAGCCAGGACATTTAGTTGCACAATGTCCGCGCACTAGGTGTTTCGAGTGTGGTACCGAAGGGCATATTGCTAGGCAGTGCCCGTACATATTCCGGAGGAGAGAAAGAACTCAAGACGAGCCCATGGAAGTAAACACGCAGAAGCTGACAAGACGGGCTAGGATGCAGCGGAAGGACGGATCTTCGGGAGAGGCAACCGAGGAGTCGGGAACTTCGGGGACAGAGACGGACGAACCAGGTAGCAGTGGAGGCGAAGGAGGCAGGAGCAGCCAACGGACCGAGCAGCGACGAACGGCGGCGGGGAGGAGGAAGCTGGGCGGCATCTGAGGAGTGTGGCAGCAGAGAGGCGACCGCACAGCAACATGCAACAACATCCGAGGTAAGCCATGCTGGTTGCCAATTATCGAGGTAGACGGGGGAGTAAAGTGCCTCGTGGATACCGGGAGCTCGAGCACTATTATGACCAGAGGGGCGTTAGGGAAAGTGTGCGGGAGTGAGAGGGCACTCCGGATCCAAAAATGCGATTGCCAACTAATCACTCTGGGTGGCCCCTGTAGCGTAGAGGGAGAAGCGACAATAAGACTTGATCGGTGGGCAGGAAAAGAGGGCGAACTGAAGGTACACGTAGTAAAAAACATGACTCGGGAATACCAGGTCATAGTGGGGTGCGATTTGTTGGGGCAGGTAGGGGCGAGCATTAGGAATCGTAGAGGAGCCTGGAGTGTTAGGTTGGGAAAGAGGAAGTTCGGATGTATAGGAGTCGCGAGAGAAAGAAGGGTGCGGATAGGGGCGGTGAACAGAGTGGAGGACTGGAGGGAGTTGCTACAGGAGGAGTTTAGGGACATTTTCTTCAGGGAAGGTGAGGTATTAGGGGTAACAGGGAGGACGGTGCATGAAATCCCACTGAAGCAGGATAGGGTAACTTACGTGAAAGAGAGAAGATACCCGCAGGCGTTGAGGCAGCATATTCGAGAGGAGCTAGATAGTCTAAAAGAACAAGGGATCATAGTTGATAGCACCTCACCATTCAATAGTCCCCTGTGGGCAGTGAAGAAGAAGGCAGCACCGGGGGATAATAAGGAAAAATACAGGGTGGTAGTAGACTATCGTAAATTGAACGATAACACGGTAGACGAGAAGTACCCGATCCCCAGATTCGAAGATATACTGGATAGGTTGAGTGGAGCCGTGGTCTTTAGCACGTTGGACCTTAAGGCGGGATATCACCAAATACGGATGCACCCGGAAGACCAACACAAAACAGCGTTCACATTCGAAAGGGGGCATTATGAATTCACAAGAATGCCGTTTGGTCTGAAGAATGCGCCCATAACATTTCAGCGTCTGATGGACGAATTTTTGAGGGGTATCGATGACTCGGTATGTCAGGTATATATGGATGACCTGCTGATTTTTAGCAGAACGGAAACCGAACACGTGGGACATCTGAGGTCAGTATTCGAGAGGCTCCGGAAATTCGGGCTGAAATTGTCAAGCGAGAAGTCTCTGCTGGGACAAACGCGGATTAATTTTTTAGGCCACACTATCTCTAGCGAGGGGGTCAGACCGGATGCGGCAAAGGTGGAGGCGATCACAAGGATGGCGGTACCACGGGACGTGAAGGGGATCCGTAGGCTTCTTGGGACGCTGAACTACTATCGGAGATTCGTACCTGAGATGGCAGAGTATTTGGTACCCATTAACAATTTGCTGAAGAAAGGCGCGAAGATTGTGGTGACACCAGAGATGGAGAATAATATCCGCAAATGTATGAATAGGTTGCTGACAGAGCCGGTGTTAGCGTTCCCGGATTTTGAGAAGCTCTTTAATATAACCACCGATGCGAGCGAATACGCGTTAGGGGCCGTTTTGTCCCAGGGGGGGAGTGAGGGTGAACGACCGATAGCATACGCGAGCCGTCGGCTTACGGGTGCGGAATCGCGATACAGCGCTTTGGAGAGGGAGCTACTCGCGATAGTGTGGGCTATCGACCATTTCAGGCCATACGTATTTGGGAGGAAGTTTCGAGTCCACACCGACCACAAACCCCTGCAGTGGGTAGGGAAACTTAAAGAAACCTCAGCTAGGGTCACGCGATGGAAGGAAGTCCTTAGTCAATACAATATAGAGGTGGTGTATAAGCCGGGAAAGGAGAACGTGGTGGCGGACTGGCTCTCGAGGGCCATCATGATCAACGCGGTAGAAGAGGACGGGGGAGGACCATCGCGAGACGTGCGCCAATTCTTGAGTGAATGGACTCCCGACGGCGAAGGAGCGGAGGATATCGTCGGTATAGATGACAGGGGAGAGTCCCCGGAAGAGGAGAGCTCAGCGGAGGAAAGAGCAGTGGAAATGGAGGAGATAGACGACATCATCAATGACAAGCATCGTCAGGTAATCTGGAAAACGAGAGTAGCAGGGATGATGAAAATAGATTATCGAAGATATGGGAAAAGCAAGATTCGCGTCATCTGGTCGCAACCCGGGGTGAGTGAAGAGCAAATTTGTACGGCACTGAAGGACGCCACGGAACCTGGAAAGACGCACCATCTTTATGTGGGGAATAACACGGTATGGGATAAAATAAAGCGGATGTGGAGATCCGAGCGAATTGGGGTGGACAGAACACTCATCCGTTGTAAGTACGCAGTGGAAACTATACAGGATGAGGAACAGCAACAGGCAGTCACATTAGCTTATCACCAGGGGAAAACCAACCACCGAGGCGTGAACGAGACACTGCAGGCATTACGTCGAAAGTATTTCTGGTGGGGCATGAAAAAATCCATCCAAGAGGTCATAGGGAAATGCGAGGTGTGTATGCGCACGAAATATGATCGACACCCCCCCAGAGGGATTCAGGAAGAGACACCGACGGGGAATATGCCACTACAGGACCTCCAGATTGATACATTTACCTGGAGAGGGTTCAAGTGGGTCACGGTCATCGACGTCTTTAGCAAGGTAGCTATGGCACACCAGGTCATGGACAAGTCTGCCAACGCAGTTGCGGAAGCCCTACAAACCTGGGTGCAGTTCTACGGGGTCCCCGAGAGGATCACATCGGACGGTGGTAGGGAGTTTGACAATGCCGCGATTAGGGAGGAGGTGAAACGACTAGGGATTCGTTGGCATTATAACACCCCGGGACATCCTAAGGGTAGAGGCGGCATTGAGCGGTTGCACAGCACGCTGAGTGATCACATCCGGGTGTATCAGGGGGAAAAAGGGTTGGAGCCGGATGTTGCAATGAAGAAAGCGGTAACAGCCTACAACCACTCGATTCACTCCGTCACGGGATTTTCGCCCGTGGAAGTACTATTCGGGATGCGCAGGCCAAGGCGAGATTGCGGGGAAACAACGGTTAATGAACCATTAGTCGAGCAAATCCAGAGCAATAGGGTGGAGATGGAAAAGACGTGGGGAAGAGTAACGGCGAAAATTAAGCGGGAAAAGGAGAAGCGGGTAGAGAGGCAGAATGTTCGCGTACGTGACCAAATGGGTGATCTAAAGATCGGGACAATAGTGTACCGTAGAGTAGGGACCAACAGAGGGAAACAATTGTTACGATACGAGGGTCCATTCAGAGTGATTGCTATTAGGGAGCATAATCTACTAACGATCGAAAGCGTTAATGAACCTAGAAAGAGGAGAACGGTTCACATTGAACAATTGAAGCTCCCAATGATAGAACCGGAACATAAACTAACGGATTCGTAGTACCCTCACCACGTTATAACAAATATGTTTTTTTTTGGTTGTCTAAGCAAAAATATGGTGTATTTTTTTTTATGTGTAAATAGAATCATAGCAATACAGTAGAGGAAAGTGTATTATTTTTTTTTTCTTTTTCTTCTTCTCTGTTTTTTTTAGGATTTTAAGAGTTCTGTTTTTGGAAGCAAGTGTTGTGTTTAGTTCTGTTTTTTTTATTTCTTTGTATTATTGTATGTCTCGAGTGAGTTTTACTTTCTTTCAACTTTATACTTGTAAAAACAATTGTAAGGTGTTAAGACTGATAATCGTTAGCTCCGATCTAGGAATATCTAAGTTTCCGAAAAATCCTGTTCGTAAACTGGTGGGGGGGAGATAAAGACCGGAGACCGGCGATATCAGCCTTAATACCGTCCTGAATGTAAATAAACATATGAAATGTATATAAGGAGGATTACTAAAGGAATAAATCAGTATCTTTTCTGAAACCGTGAGTGTTGCATTTCAAGCCCTTTCCTTTCTTTTTTTTTATTGTTAGAGTCCGCCGACGCTTAACTTATATATATATATATATATATATATATATATATATATATATATATATGTATATATATATATATATATATATATATATATATATATATATATATATATATATACATATATATATGTATATACATATATATATATATATATATATATACATATATATATATATATATATATATATATATATGTATGTATATATATAAATATATATATATGTATATATATAAATACATATATATATAAATATATATCCATATATTTATATATTTTCCACTCCTTATTTTATATCCATCAATCCACAATAATATTTTTAATTTATTTACTACATCTACATATCTGTGACACCTGTGAATAGTGTGTTTAGTGCAATTTTGTGAATTTTTATGGTTATTAAAAATCTTTCTTTGTGTCTAATGAGCTAAGTTGTGCGTTTGTCTATTACAAAGATGAATAGTTCTTTGTGAATCATGGATTAAAACTCAAATATTGAACTTGCACCTGTAAAATTTCAAACTTTCAATTGCATTTTTTCTGAAAATATGATTTTTGCACTTAACACGCAATTCACAGGTGCCACAGATACCTCAAAATCTCATTTGTCAACATTTCTTTCTTTTTCTATACAAAAATTTTATTTTTTTGTTCAAACTTTGATATTGAAAAAAATTCATCATTTTAAATCCAAAATAATTTTCATTTACATGAAATATATCAGAAATGGAAAAGCAATGGTTGCATGTGGGGATTGTAACAAGCTTTTCTACCTTGATACACCTTCCTGGTCACTTCAGAAAGTCTTTACACTACCTCATAACTACAATAAATTGAAATTCATTGAATTTATATCTCATCCTTATGATAATGGTGAAAGCACTGTAAGTTTTGTTTTTATTTAAAATATATGTAAGAATTCTTGTAGATTATAGAGAGTTTTGTAAATTTTATAATGTACATTTAATGAAAAAAGCTTTCAATGGAAAATATCCCATATCAGTACTCTGATCCCATAATGACCCACAGTTATCTTTTGGAGGATTTTCTACTCAAATCTTTCAATAATTCTTTCTAAGTTAAAATGCAGAATTGGTAAAATGTTGACGGGTTAGTGTTTTACCTGTATTTTAGAGACTCAAGATTTGTGTTTGAATTTTTTTAATTTACCTTTATTATATCCATGTGTGTGTAGATATATACATTTTTGGTGGGTATGATAGCCATTATTTAACAAGATGTGAAACTTGATTTGTTTAGATGGTTGCTTTCTTAACCTATCACTGTGATATAGTGTTGTTTGACTTGATCAGAGGTACTATCTTAACTGTTGGAGCAATGGATCACGATTATTGTGGTGAGGAGAATTTCAAGTTATTTAACCATTTAAATTGATTTAGTTATTATTATAATCATTTATTTACATTCTCATTACAGCTAGTCTAGGAATAAACATATCAGGCAAGTATTTGTTTTGTTTAATGGGCACAGGAAGTATTTGTATTTTTTATAATGAATTATGGAATGATCAAGATATTGTTAAATCTAAACAAGATTTTTTAGAAGAGTCTTACCACAAAGTGCATGACTCTTACAATAAGGTATTTAGCCAACTTTTATATTAATTTGGATAATGGTCCTAAAAAATTATTCTTCTACAACTTTTAATCTTATCATGTATAAAATGCTCAATGCTTCATTGTGATGTAATATTTCACAATATTTTTTATTTAATATGTTAAATTTATTAAGTGAAGGAAAAAGTGGAAGATGGGTATGCAAGGATATGTGAAAGGATTACGAGGATATCCTTTGCTATACACCGAGCAAAAGGGCATTGATAATTGCTACTGATGGAATCTCATGAAATCATATAAAAAAACAATACAAATGGAGTTAATTATAGCACGTGGATCCTGTGAAATTCTTCTACATCCTCTGATCTCAAAGATAGAAAAATCTTTAGATCCATAGTAAATTATGATAAGTATTATTATTGACATGAAAAATCCTTTGACGGACCTCTTACTGCATTCGAGAAAATGCCTTAAGGGACAGTTGAGTTAAAGCAATCATCTGTGATTGATTCAGTGTTATTCTATACAAATACAGTTTATATATATACAGTTGTTCAAAAAGCAGCTAAGACTGGTTAGGCTGTAGTTTCAAGTTCTTGAAAGTTGTCTGTAGAGAAGCAAGTCAGTTCTATAAAGTTCTATTTGTGCAGCTTCTTAATTTGCTCTCATTTTTGGTTTCTTTAAAAATGAGTTCCAAAAATTGTTTGAATAGCTCAAATGTTATTCAGAATTAGTTTCCTTCAGAATGTTAAAATAATAATAACTAACCTGTTGCTGCCAAATTTTTTATTAGAAATTTGTTGTTTTTTTTATTGTTACTTTATATTAATTTTTTACATGTTGGAAGGGAGGGGAGCTGCTACTCCACTTTACTCCCATCTTTATATGCCCATGATATCACCTGTTCAACCTAGTAAAATACTAAGAGTGTTGTACAATATTACTTGTACAATATTACTTTCCTTGCAAATCAGGCTTCCAGTACTTGCCCACAAAATGTCTCAAAGTATCTTATAAGAAACTTTAAGAAAGATCTTTGAGTGGCCATAAGTAATATATGTTTTAAAAATTACAATGAACCTAATGGAAAAAATAGCTTGGGTTTCATTTTAAGAATAAGTAGTAAACTTTTTAAGCAAAAACTAACACACAAAGTAGAAAACTGGTTAGAATAATGTTGTAGACTTTCATGAAATCAGGATGCAACATGAATGTAAAGCTTCTCCTTGATTAATATAATGACTTTTCCTCTACAAACCTTAGCTATATCAGTGAATAACTAGGAGAATGTTTCTACAAGTAAATCAAGTGCATAAAAAAGAGACACAAGGAAAGGTAGAATACAAAGATTATGGCTGACTACTTTTTTTATAATGAAAAGAGATGGCCTTAGTGAAGGTAAACAATCAAGAAAGAGAAGTTTCAATCCACTTCAGAAAGAATTTGAAATATTGAAATCAGCGAAGAATATGAATTAAATAGTCATATTAGCATTTCTGAAATGAATATATACCATTTTCTATATCATTGCAGTGTGTTTTAATTCTCTCCGCTATTACAAATACTCATGAATTCTATATGAAATTAAAATGATATTTTTTCCTGTTTAATAAGTGTGATTTACAGTTCAAAAATCGGAGTGATGATCGAGCATGTAGGAGCGTGTGTCCCAGAGTGTCCAGTTTTAAGCATTTTAGGTTTGATATTTATTTTATTTTTTATATTTATATTTATTTATATAGGACCTGGGTCGGTCAGTATTTATTTCTCAGCGCGCCCCAGAAATGAATCTTGACACACTATTAAGTAGGTGGCCTGAACCTCAAGGTAGCCATCAAGGGTTTGCAAAAAGGACCTAAAGGTCCACTTACCAGACATTTTTTTTTTAAATCTTACAAAAATGATTCAAATAGAAGCATTATATGACTCAGAAAAATTAAAATAAGGGCTAATATATTTTAAAAACTTTCTTACAGTTGCAAAACATTTTCAAAGTTTGAAAATGGTGCATTTTGTAATTAAGAAAACTACCTCTTGATTCTATTATTGTGTATTGTAAAGAGAAAATATATTGTGGTCAATCTCCTTAGTCTTTTATCTTAATTATTTCTTATGATTGTAATTTTTTCAGTATTTTCAAATGAAGAAGAAGGATATTATCAATACACTATCCAGTTTAGGCCAGTTCCCAATTGATCTAAGACCTTATATGTGGAGAAAAATTTTATCATTACCCATGAATACAACTGCTTACAGAGATCTATGTAAAAAAGGATTTCACAGTGCCTTCACAAGTGTTTTGGAATACCATTTTCTTCCAATTGACCTTCGTTTTCCAGTTTTAAGGTAGGTATATTCATAAAGCCATTATTCTTTGTTATGTTTTACTATTCAATCACTTTATATTCATTAACAAAGCTTGAAGTCAAAAGTAATGCTATGTTATTTTATTCTTTTTTTTCTAAACATATTTATTAAACTATTACTTTTGTGGAATCTTGTAGTTCATATCTTTGTCATTATCTCAATTTAACATGTATTTATATTCAATGAAAAAGATCAATTTTAATAGTGATATTAACTGTAGAATGACTTCAACCTAAACTGTTCAAATTAAGGAAAATATTTGGTCCCTTGCATAAAATTAGAGTAAGGAGGATACAAACCAACAGAGTCTTGACATTGTAAGATTAATCATGTTTGGATGGCATTGGTGGACTAGCCATATAACAAGAATGACCCAAGAGTGTATACCTTGGAAGATATTATATTAAAAACATATGCTACCACAACAGTGAAGGTAAAATTATAAATCATTTGTGAAGATATTGAAGACTGTTTAGGGAGAGAAAAATACTCATTCAAATTCTGTTAAATGTAATACCTATCACCAACTATTAAAAACAAATTAATAGAATTTATTTTTTAGTAGTTATGTTAGGTCGGATCTATATGGATGATTCTTAATTGATTCTTGTAAAAAATCTCTAAATTTTCATGAGATAGATTTCTAATTCTAAGGACACTCCTTCTTGAGAAGCCTTCATTTGTTCACGAAGGTAGTAATATTTAGGTAATATTTGTATAATATTTAGGTTGTAATATTTAGCCAATTAAACACATTTCATTGAAATTTTCCATACTGCTCCTGCAATCTTTAAAAATTGTAATATAACCTCCTTCCTCTAAAATTATTCGGTTACAAGAGTTAAATTCTGAAAGTTGGCAAAAATTACATAATATTAAGAGACATTGACCAATAGAATTAAGTGACCAAGTTGATAGAACTTTAAAAAAAAATGGATAAACACTATTATCGGAAAAATTATAAATAACTCTTCCAATTATTCTAAAAAATCTATATTTTTGTTATCGCAAAGTTTATGTGCTGAAATATTTAATATAATTCCTCATCATGATATGACCGTGATGCATACCCATGGAAAAACTAGGTTTGTTATGAGGTGTTGTACAAATGGTTTGAAAAAATACCTATCATGCAAATGTTGGCATTAAGGATTAATTTTTCTTAGAATAATATAAGTAATGTTTTGATAATAAAAAACATTTCATGGGAAATTTCCATACTGATTCTGTAATACAATCTTTACAAACTCTATTGGACAAACAAATGGAAGTAACTTCTTTAGTCATTTTAAAAATTGTAGTGACCCCTGATTATCCTTCTCAAGCTTTCTCCCTCCTTTCTATCTGCCTACCATCTCCTTGACGTTTTAACAAGGTTATTAAAGAAAATTAAATATACATGACTGCTGGTAAATAATTTCTCAACCATCAAAAAGATTATTGTTTGTATTTTATGTATACTTATAAAAAATTACATGAGTAGCCTTTTTCAGTTTCAATTATGTTTTTAAATGTTATTTTTATAGCTAAATATGTTTCGATTACAGTTTTATACTATAATTCAATACTAGATCCCCAACTGGAGAATATCTATGTATATCCTCAAATATCTAAACTTTGAGTTTTTCTTTTTCAGTAGTATGTACTAGTAACTTTTTACCACTTCTTCAATATGATTAACATTTTAGTAATTTAATTTAGCATTTTCGGTTTTTTAAAATAGTTATAATTCACTTTGATTTTGTATTTAAAAATTAAAATCGTTAATTAATATTTCAGATTGGCTTCCAACTTAGCCTTCTGGTGTCCTGTATTTCAACATAACAATTGTCTTCCACTAATGATTTTAAGATTTTCTAAATTGTTCAAGTCTTCCCCAATGGTGGCATTTGAAGTTGTAGCCACTATATTAGGTAAATATTTAATTTAGTGGTTTCAATATTTTTAAAGGCAGTGTAATATTCTTAGCATTATCTTTGACAAATGATTAAATTTATATCATTATTACCCCAGCTCTTCATCAGAGGCTAAATATAGAATTGAAAGATAAACACAAATTAATAAAATAAATAACCTTATCAGTCAGTAATTATAAGATGAAGGAGAGGAGGTAAAGATGAATCTCCTATAAACAACTATCAATATCAGACAAACAGGAGCAAGAGACAAAGACTAAATATGCAGACTAAATGATATAAGAAGATATCATAGAGTTAAGTTTAGCTAGTTGGGAAAAAATTACCCAAGATAAACAGATGTTGAGCAGGCTGGTAAATATGAATAGAAATTTTTAAAAAATGAATAAATAAATACTATTATCTGAAAAAATAATAAATATCTCTTCTAGTTATTTTATAAAATTTAGATTTTATTTTCACTACTTGCACCAAAATGTTCAATATACTTTCTCTTACAGGATATGATAATGATGAATATTCATGGGTGAACTAGCGTTATTCTGAATCATTATATAACTGCTTTGAAAAGACACCTATCATACAAATAGTGGCATAAAAAATTGGCATATACTGACTGGCATGTGTAATGCCATAAAACTCTTTTTAGAACATTATTGAAATATTCCAAAAACAAAGCCTTACGGTTCTATTTATTCTGCTCTCTTTGATTAATCACCTGTTATTTTCATTTAGATCTGTAATAAGAATTACTTGGTTCGTTAAATTTATTCATTTAATTCTGTAATGAAATAACAAAGTTCACATTTATCGAATCCATTATTTTATACATAATTTTGTTTTATATTTTTATTTTTTCTACTAACCTATAACGTTTATTGTAAAAGTGTCTTAATCAATGAATTCCATTCAATGGGACAAATGATTAAATTATATGTAAGTGTTATTATACAGAATTTAAATAATCTCTTTAACTTTAACATATTCTATTTTTCTAGTCAATTACTGCCAAATGTGGTTCAATGAATTTCCACTTGTATCACAAGATATCACAAGTTATATAGAATATGTTGTAAAACGATTCGACTTAGACCTCTGGAATCACTTCAACAAGCTCGGTATACATAATACCACCTATGTTTGCCCAGTCATGGAAACATTATTTGCTGAGGTAAAGTTAAAGTTAGTTTAGTTAGTGTCTCTGTATTTAGATTATCTTTCTTTATATTATTATACTCTTGAAACAAAATATATACCTACATAAAATGAAACCTCTCTTATATAACATCTATCAGTAATGGATACCCCTCCAAATGGACCAATACCTTTCCAAAATTGATAGTTTTTAAATTTTCTGGCCATGAAGTATACAAATTTAGAACCCTTTGCAGTGTTGAAAAATGTATTTTTTACAATCTGTTACAAAATTGGAGAGATCCATTTAACGGAGGACTTCTAGTTAAATATTTATATATATTTTTATTTTATTAACATGATAACTACAGCTTGAGTAATCTGAAAGTAAATTAAATAAACACTTCTATAAGAATATGGAGGAAGTTAAAACAACTTATTTAGAAGCCTATTCACACAATAGCCATTTTATATAATTGGAAAAAAACTGAGTGATGGTCATGATCTAGAAGGAAACATGCAGCTTAAGGTATTATTTTGCTAGTACTGCCCACCAAGCCGACCGCAAGCAATTAAGCACTGCTTTAGTGGAATAGAAAAGGCACTATTTCGCCAGTACTGCCCACTACAGCAAAATAGGCTCTTTTCTATTCCACTAAAGCAGTGCTCAACTGTTAGCAGTTGGCGAAGTGGGCTGTACCAGAGAAATAATACTTTTAGCTCCTGCTCTGTCCATGGATAACATGGGTTTAGATCATTCATTGATTTCAAAGCCAGAGTAAATATTTCTATATCAATACCACATATGGAACCATATAAGAAATTGGTGCTCTGTTACAGTTTCATAGTCATAAAACTTATTCATTATTTATAATTTAATTTATTAATGAAGCAATTTCATAAACAAGTTTAATCATATAATTTATCAAATTTGATTTATTAATAGTGTGTTCTTTTAGGTCTTGGTTGAAAACGATTGGTTAGTTTTATGGGATAATGTACTCACAAGCAAGACTGATTTTTTAACATTGGCTGTAGCCGCATTTTATGTTGTAAACAAAAACCTATTTCTCTCTTGCAAGTCAAAGAAAGAGTTTGAGGTAAGAATTCCAGGAGTTGTGTATGTAAGTCTGAATAAATATGCAAATAAATGCATCATTCGGACTTATTATTTTCCAATTGATTTTTTTCAGTTTCGCATTCACAATCCAGTTAGCACCAGCATTAAGATTTTGATAAATAAGACTAGAGAAATGGCTCAGAATTTGAAGTTCAAAAGTAATTTTCATGACTTTACATCCTTAATAAAGGGAAACACCTATCAGATACTAATTGATCCCATGAAAGTGAATAAGGTATATTTATTAATATTATATTACTAGAATAGAATAAAGAGTGATATTTTATTTAACCAGTCAACTTTTCTTAGATGGGTATTATGAATTAAGGAAGAAGTAGGAAGGGTGATGAAGAACAGAGCGGGATAAAGGGAAAAATAAATATAGCAATAAATTTGAATAACTAGTAACAAAGGCATAAAAAATAAAGCATAAACAAACAATAGAGAAAAACTATATTCACAACTTTCAGTTTTCAGACAGTGGTGGCTAAAATCATTGGTAGTTCATGGAAAGTAGCAACAGAGATTCACAAAAATAATCTTAATATTTCATTTAATTAATTCAAGTCATTCATTCAACTTAAAAATACCACTAGCAAGTAGACACTTCCATTTTTGGTAATTTTACTCTTTTGGTTAAGTCAGTTTAAAATAGAAAGTATCCAAAAACAGTAGAAGGCATTAAAAGTACTAATTGTAAACAGTGCCATTTTTATTTGGGAAAATAAGTAATTTATATCTTAGAAACAAGTTTATTGATACAGTGAAAATAATTACCATATACATGACTCAGAAATTTAGTTATTTTTTTATATTTAGTTACTTTCATTAGTATGTTTTTTAAAGGCATTTAATATACTTATATATGGTATCTCCAAGAATCCACAAGCTCTTATAATTTTATTATTTATTATAACATCGTTTCAAGCTACTTTGCTCATTTTCAAGTTATCAAAATCCTAACAAAAATTCTATAAATTTCAAGAGTTGGACTTTGTTTACATCCCTGGGTATTATTTAGATAATCCTCACCTCCATCAGGTTATTTTCTTTACATGTCAGGATAATAATCAAAATTAGTTTGTATTTTTCTTTCGCTCAGTTAACATGGGTTGGGATGATAAAGAAAACCAAATAGCTGTGATCGCCTTATACAAAGTTGGAAAATGTAGGTCAGAGATTTTCAACACTTTGAAACCTTTGGATATCAGCCGTATGTTCGTGTACCGCACTATAAAAAGATATAATGAGACTTTATCTGTATTTGACAGACCTTGACCGGGCTGTCCCCGCACTGTGAGAACAGCAAATGCAGTGAGAGCAGTTGCTGCTCGAATCAGAAAAAATCCCATTTGAAAACAACAAATCATGTCTCGGAAAATGGGAATCTCTGTCAGATCAATTTCCACATAGTAAAAAGTGACCTTAGGATGGGTACATTTCGAAGAATGACAGGACAAAGGCTAAAGACTTCCCTAAAAAAAATTAGAACCTTGGCCACTACACCAATGGTCTTCATCGAAAGATTTTGTTTAGCGATGAGAAAATGTTTACAATTTAAAAAAAATGTAATCGCCAAAATGATCGTGTGTACACACACAGCACTAAAGAAGCCCAAAAAGTCATTGGAACAGTGGAAAAAGGTCATCACCCTTCCTCAGTGATGGTTTGAAGGAGAGTTTGCTTTGATGGCACCACAAAGCTCCATTTTTGTGAAAAAGGAGTTAAAACAGCCGCTAAAAACTATCAGGTCGATATTTTGGAACCTATTGTCAAGCTTCTTAATGATATTCTGTGTGCTGGAAGTCGTTGAGTTTTCCAGGAGGATTCCGCTCCAGCTCATAAGGCCAGGTCAACTCAGCAGTGCCTGCAAAAAAACATTCCAGAGTTCATCTCTGCTTTGGATTGGCCCTCAGAAGGCCCTGATCTCAAACCATTAGATTATCGGTTATGGTCCGAACTAGAGAGGATGGCATGCCACAGAGAACAACCTAACTTGGAAAGCCTCAAAACAATCTCTGGTCCGAGCAGTTGAGTGCTTTCCTCAAGAAGTGACGTACTGCTATTGATGACTGGCCATGGAGATTAAATGTCTGTGTCAAGGCAAAAGGGAGACATTTGGAGTAATTTCGTTTTTGTTTTACTCTCTATAGATATACATTTTATTTTTTAATAAAGTTTTTGAAAAATTTCTGTTGAAATCTGTATATATTTCATTGTAACAATATTTATGACAGGACTAGGTAAAGTAATATATGTAATAAGTAATTTTTCTTTTGTAAAGCTAGGGGGATCATATGCTCTTTTTCATAAATGGAATAACCACCACTGGCTAAAATATTGATTATTGGATTTCTAAAATACATGTTTGTTTTTTTAAAGGGTGTTAAAGTGTATCGATATATGAGATACCAGGAATAAATATCACACCCTTCAGACTTCATATTACGTAATTATTTTAATAGAAAATGTTCCAACCCACTTAGTCGATTTTCAAGTACAGTTTAATAATAAAAATTGTCACACATTCATTTTTTTTTTATACAATAAGAAATTATGGCCCTATTTAAAATAAAAAGTCTGTATTCGTTGATCTCAAGTTTGACAAGTTTTATATCTTATATTATTTATCGATTAAAATACCTTGAAATCAAGATGTATATTCTTTATAAACACACATCAGTCTCAACATATTTCAATTAAATTTTGACCTAAATATGTTTTAATAATATCTGTTCTATGGGCTTTTTAATCATATAATTCTTAAATACTTTTGTTCTACATAAAAAACAATAAAAGAAATAATTATTTATGTCTGAAAATTGAAAAACAAAATTTCAGGTACTTACTTTAGAATCCATTTCAAATTCAGAAAATGCATCAGTGATAAAAAAAATTATGGAAATAAATGATACATCATTGGAAGAGGAGCCTGATTCAATAAATGTTCCTGATATTATGAATGGGCAGGGATCAATAAGTGATAATTTAGTTCTATCACCTGGTAAGATTTTAAAGATATACATTTGATACCATTTTAGTTTTTGTTTCACAACATAATATCATAATAAAGTACAAAAAACAATTTTTTACTTTGAAGATAAAGGTGCTAATTAAGTCCATTAATATTTTTTTGGAAAAATCAAATTATTGGTAAGGATAAAGGTGTAAAGTGATGTATTTTTAATATTACCTTTTTCCTTTCACTGAGTTGATAAAGATGGGACTGCAATTTTGCCTTAGTGTATAAAGGTAATTTGAATTCAATTTTCTCATAACTCAAAAAATTACTTATTGCCTTTATCCACTTGATCCTTAAATTTTCTGAATACTTATTTAACCTTGAAAATGTAGCATACAACATATTGCCGTGAAATACTGAGAACACTCAGCACCTAGCCAGTTTTCTACTAGGGAAGTCTACCCCTGCCTCTCCATTTACTACTTCATCAGATCCCAGAGAGAGAGGATAATAATAACCACAAGGAAGTCCATTATTTTGTTGTTTTTGTTCCGAATAACCACAGGAAGTCCATTATTTTTTTATCCCTTAGACACATCTAGCACTACATAGTCTAGCAAAATTTTTGATCGTCTGGAATGTTGTAAATCTTGAATACTTGTTCCCTATTTTTTTTTTTTTTACTTTCAATGATTCTGTATTACCTTGTGCTCTAAACATTTTCAGCTATAAGCCAGAAGGAATTGACTGTAGAAAATAATCAGAAGGAAATTTATGAAATAATATTTAATGATGGTGTGAAGGACAAGTTAAAATAGAAAATGGTGGTGGACCGATTAAAGCAATTATATATATATATATATATATATATATATATATATATATATATATATATATATATATATATATATTTCAGTCAAAAAGATTTGTAGTTTATTTATTTATTTTTATTTTTGTATTTATAACTGGTTATTTCTTCTACTAAAAGCACATTTTTTTAAATTGAGTATTTAGTAAAGACACAATTTTTTTTGCAAACGATTCAAACAATAATCTATATTATTTTAAAACCTAAAGTTGGTTTAAATAAATTAAAAAAATTTATACTTTTGCCCTATCATTGTAAGCAAAATAAGATAACTTTGTCTTCTTGACGAGGGGCTTCCTTTCCTTGGTTAATAAGAAACAGCTTGACATAAAGTCTGATTACAATCATTATTATGCACACATATATATATATTTTTTTTTTTCTTTACTCTTTTGTTCTTTCTTCTTATTCTTTTGTTATTACTTTATTTATTTATATTTTTGTATATACGGTATGAATGCAATCTCTGAACTCTATTATAAGTGTCCTTAACTGTGACAAATTGTAATATTTCTGAATAAAGTATTTTAATAATAAAAAAAAAAATTATACACACATATATGAATAGTATCATATTACTATGTACAACTGACAATAAAATCATTGGACTGACTCTGCTATCCCAGAAGTGCTGAATGGCGAGCCAATAAAGGACATCAAGAGAATGAGGAGTGAGGAAAAGGAAAGGTGGGCCAGAGGGTAGCCTGACATAATGAGGTGACGCACATCACCTCACTCTCCATAAATAATTAAAGCCTAATGGATATCCAGAAGAGGGTGGGAAACAGGTGTAGTGAGGAGGTTTTTAACAGATTTTTTGTTTACTTTCCTTTGGCGCTTTATTCTCAAATACCGATTATGGCAGCTTTAACACTACTTTTAAGTACAGTATGAATAAGGTTCTCACTATTTTCAGATGGCCAATGTTCCCATTTTGCAGCAATAATCTTTTTATGGCTTTCATGTGCAAAGATTTATAGCACCCTAAATATAAAGGCAAGCTCTATAATAACAATACAATGTAACATTCATTGTCTTGTTTTTCTTTTTTGTTCTAAGTAGAATAATAAAGGCTATTTATATTTATGTTTGTGTGTGAAATGTTTTCATTATGAATATTATTTGATATATGCTGTTTCTTTGGCAGGTACTCCATTGAACTTCAATACTTGTCTTATAAAGATGTAAAAGATCTTATAAAAATGTAAAATATCCTACAATCATTAATACCAGAAGAATTCATGAAATGAATTGAAAATATAGATTCAAATGGTTAACTTTGTTATTAACTTTTTTTTTTATTTACAAACTTATTTGATTTATTTTTGTAAAAAAAAATATTGTATGAAATAAATATATAACAACATTGTTGGAAAACTTAGCTTGTTGAGGTGGCTTAAATCATCTATTTAAGTTGTATGTTTGCTCTTGCGTGTTTTTTTAAACAACCCAATGACCTAAAAAATACCTTAAACCTTAATTAGGACACATGAAAAATAAACTTTTTAAATTCTATACTGCAGAAAATGAACAAACAAAAAAACAGAAAAGGTTTCTCTACAACCTATCATTATGAGTACATTTGCATTCACATTTGTAAATGTGAATATGATTGTATTTACAAATGGGAATAAGAATAGTGTTATATTCATATAATCTTATGTATGAATATTCTCATTTAATAAACAAACATTCATATTCCCTCCTTATTTTTATTCTATCAGATTTCGTATTGACAAATTCCGTTGTTTCCATTGATGGGAAAATTTCACCCCATCATTTCATGAATATGCAAATTATTTTTCCGAGTTAGAGAGCACAATAAGAAAAAACTATAGACTATAAACAAACATTTGTCTAACAAATTTAATTCATTATTGACCTAGTGCAACTTTTTTTTCTGGGTTAACCTCTACTGCCCCATTTCTGGCATATAGAGTGAGGGGTGTTCTAGAGCTACAACCAAATCTATTCTAATTGGAGTGAAAAGGTCAATTTATTTCATAGGTCTGCCATGAAATAAACTTCATCCTGCCCAGCCCAGATTCTAACCGACTCTACTAGGCTCGAGAATTTAAAAACAGGCAATGCATAAAACATACTCCACCACCATGGCCTCTTGACCAAGTACATGTTGCATAGTATTTAAAAGTTTTTCTGGTACAATAATTTAAATGATTGCTAGTCATTGGCAGATTTACAAGAGGGGGTAGGAGGGCTTTCGAGCTGAAGCCCCACCCAAAATAGAAAAATGATCCTTATTTTTTCACTGATCCATATTTGTTAGTGAGTAATCTAAGTTAAATACTTAAACAATCACAATATGTTCTATACTTTAAAATATAATACATATACAGCTACTAAATATAACCATGTCATATGAAAAAATCTCTAAAGTATTCATGTTCGTGTAATTAATATTTTTTTTTTTCGAGAATCACTTAAACATCATTTTAGTTATATATATATATATATATATATATATATATATAATATATATATATATATATATATATATATATATGTGACAAATCCTATAATGAAGCTGCTGGGCAGAACAAACATGCTAGAGAATGATATGGCTCAGTCTGAATAACAGTATGGCTTCAATGTACGGAGGTCCTGCATTGGTCATTTATTTACTCTCAGACAGATTTTAGAAAAGATTTTGATCTTTATTCATCTCGAAAAAGCGTACGATAGCGTCCCACGGAAATTACTTTGGAAAGATCTTAAAAGAGCTGACATTGGTGATGATTTAGTAGCAGTGGTAAAGGAAATATGTAGAGAGAATAAGTGCAAAGTAAAAATAGGCTCCTTCATATCAGAAGAGTTTAGAAATAGTAAAGGTCTCCTTCAGGGATACTGCATGTCCCCTACCTTAATTAATATATATATATATATATATATATATATATATATATATATATATATATATATATATATATATATATATATATATTATATATATATAATAATATTATATATTATATAATTATATTATATATTATATATTATATAATTATATTATATTTTATATATATATATATATATATATATATATATATATATATATATATATTTATATATTTAAATATATATATATATATATATATATATATATATATTTATATATATATATATATATATATATATATATATATATATATATATATTTATATAAATATATTTATATATATAAAGGTTTTGGGCTGATTTTAGAAAAGATTTTGATCTTTATTCATTTCGAAAAAGCGTACGATAGCGTCCCACGGAAATTACTTTGGAAAGATCTTGAAAGAGCTGGCATTGGCGATGATTTAGTAGCAGTGGTAAAGGAAATATGTAGAGAGAATAAGTGCAAAGTAAAAATAGGCTCCTTCATATCAGAAGAGTTTAGAAACAGTGAAGGTCTCCTTCAGGGATGCTGTATGTCCTCTACCTTAATTAATAATAATAATAATAATAATAAGGCTTAGCGAACCCGAAGGTTCGATGCCGACACCACCAATCGCTTGTTACACACCTTCCTCCACCGTTCGCCGTCCAAACCCAGTCCCTTCAGATCGGCTTTAATGCAATCTTCCCATCTTCGCTTCGGTCTACCCCTCGGACGCTTACCATTCGGCACAGCAAATATTAACCTTTTAGGAATTCTCTCGTTACTAAGGCCAACAACTTTACAAGCCCATTTGATTCGCCGCGATGAAATTACCTCAATTATATTACCCGGATACATCTCACGCAATTCGGCGTTGTGTAACCGTCTGAACTCTCCGGTTAACTCATCCTTTTTCGGTCCGAATATTCTACGCAATACTTTATTTTCAAAAACCTTAAGACGCTGCTCATCCCTTAATGTAAGCGGCCAAGTTTCGCATCCATAAAGAACTGTAGGCAAGATAATTGTTTTATAGATTCTAATTTTTAAGTTTCGGGACAAGAGGCGCGAACTAAGTAGTTTTGTCACAGAAAAATAACAAGCATTCCCCGCCTTCAGTCTAACCTTAATCTCTTCTTCAATTTCGTTTTTTCTAGTTATCGTAGAACCTAGATACCTAAATTTATCTACCTGTTCAAACATATTACCATCTATATCGATATCACCAGTAGTATCGCCATTTTTGCAGCTAACCATATATTTTGTTTTATCCACGTTTATTTCGAGTCCTAGTTCTTTACCGGCTTTCATTAACGTTGTCGTATTTAGTTTTATAGTTTCAACGTCTTCGCTTAACAGTACCAGATCATCAGCATAGCCCAGCACGGATGTTGTCCCGCCCAGATCCAACCCTTTCTCGGTTCGCATTACCTCCCTAATGGCATGTTCTAATGCCAAATTGAACAGGACAGGCGAAAGAGAATCCCCCTGTTTTAAGCCCGAACGAACCTCAAATTTTTCGGACAAATTATTACCGATTCTAACTTTATTGAGTGTCTCCGTCAAGCACATCCTGACTAGATTTACTAGTTTTTTTGGAATTCCCTGCTCGATTAGAATATTATACAGTTTCTGGCGGTCAATAGAATCGTAAGCCTTTTTAAAATCTATATACAGCTGGTGAACAATACCGTTATACTCCAATTTTTTCTCTAATATTTGCCGTAAAGAAAATATTTGATCAATAGTCGAACGATTCCGTCTAAATCCGCATTGGTAGTCTCCGATAATTTCCTCGGCGTATTCCGTGATTCGACTGGTTAAGATTGAAGTGAATATTTTATAACATACCGGAAGGAGTGAAATTCCTCGATAGTTATTACAATCCGTCCTCGGACCCTTTTTGTGAATCGGAATAAGAATAGATTCTTTCCATTCTTCAGGTAATTTCTCGTTCACCCAGATCTTTTTAACCAACCGATGTATTTTAGAAACTCCAGCTTCTCCGCATGCCTTAATTAGTTCAGTAGGAATATTATCGATTCCCGCTGCTTTATATGATTTTAATTTTCCGATGGCTACTTCAACTTCCTCTTTACTTGGTCCTTCTATTAATGGTTAAGCACTCTGGTACTCAGAAGGAGGACACATATCATAATTTCCCGTATTTAAAATATTGTCAAAGTGGTCCTTAAACTTATTCAATATGTCAACCGGATCGGTCAGAATATTGTTATTATCATCCCTAATTCCAGACGTTACGGGCCCTACATATTTACGTGATCTGTTTATACCTTTGTACATGTCTCTTACGTTATTTTCGATTCTATTAGTTTCTATTTCAATTATTTTATTTTTAAGATACTCCCTTTTTTTATTTTTGAGCAATTTTGTCGTTTCGTTCTTTGAGATTCGGAAGTATTCCAGATTGTCTTCGCTAGGATTATTTAGAGCTTTTAATTTAGCGGATTTTCTTTTTTCACACATGTTTAAGCAATCTTCATCAAACCACGGTTTGTTATTCTTATTTTCCTTTTTTCCTAGACACGAGTTACCGACCGTTTTAATATTATCTCGGATCTCTATCCATAACTTGTCAATATCCTCGTGGTCCTCGTCAGGAAGCTCTAAAGCTTCAAACCTATTCTTAACATCTAGCTCGAATTGTTTTCTAATTGATGGATTTTTTAATTTTTCCAAATTAAAATTCTCAAAATCGAAACGGTTTTCTTTTCTCTTTTTTATATTAAGTTTTTTTCGAAGTTTCGCGATTACTAATTCATGATCCGACCCACATTCCGCTCCGCGATAAGACCGTACATTAATTATACTGCTTTGCCAGCTGTGTTGTATCAAGACATGATCGATTTGATTTCGTGTTTGCGAATCCGGTGATGTCCAAGTATATTTATGAATATCCTTATGTTTAAACGTCGTACTTTTAATTATCAGGTTTTTCGAGATGGCAAAGTTTATCAGACGGATCCCATTATCATTACTATATTCGTGCAAACTTTCTTTACCAATCGTCGGAATATAAACTTCTTCCCTTCCTACCTTTGCGTTCGCGTCACCTACAATTATTTTCATGTAGTTTCGCGGTAGTTTATCATAAACCCATTCGAGTTTATCGTAAAATTCACTTTTGACTTCATCGTCACTGTCTTCGGTCGGACAATGTATGTTTATTAATGCGATTTTAAACCAACGTCCCTGAAATGTAGCTACCGAAATTCTATCACTAAAGAATTGTACGTCCCTCAAAGCGGATAGTAATCTACGCCTAATTAGAAACCCGGTACCTAAACAATGATTCTCGCTTCCTCCGTACCAAATAGTGTACTTCCCTTCCCTCATCGAGCCCTCCCCTGGCCAGCGAACCTCTTGCAGAGCCACGACATCCAAATTGTACCCATTTACCTCATTCGCGACCGATTTTAGCCCCCCTGCTGTGTTTAAACTCCTTACGTTCCACGTACCAATATTTAAATCCCTATATTTCAACTTGCGCCATGAATCCCCTAAAGCAGTCCCCACCCGGAGACCCGAACGGGGGACTAGTTTACCTCCGGATAATGAGCGTTTTACCTTAGGGAGATCCATGACTTTTTGTGGTGTTTGGTGAACTAAAGATATGTGAGTAGGGCGTTCAATCCTACGTCACACCCTCCAGCAAGTCTGGTGGGCCCCTACCTCCAGCAAGTCTGGAGGTCCCCTCCCTCCAGCAAGTCTGGAGGGCCCCTCTCATTGTTGGTCAGCGAGTCCATCGGACTTAGCCGGGAGGAACTTCCAAGGAATTTCCACCGACCATCCCCACATCCGCCACCCGTGGGACGCTCCCCATACGCGGTAATGAGCCCGCGCGAGGCTACCTTAATTAATATATATATATATATATATATATATATTATATATATAATAATATTATATATTATATAATTATATTATATATTATATATTATATAATTATATTATATTATATATATATATATATATATATATTTGACAGACAGCGATTTGAGTTAATAAAAAGTATAATTATCAAAAGAGGAAATTGGCCTGAGACGGAACAAAAGTTATTTACTGAATTCAAGACAGACTTTCTTAGATTTATTAGATCGATCGACTTCGACTCACTAACCAGGGATGGGCAGCGTGGGTGATTTCTTTTTGGCTTTGTTGGATTGACTTTGTGTGTTTAATATTTAATTTTCCGATTTAATTTTTGTGTGTTTATTCTTTGTGTTTTTTTTTTGTTAATGTATATAAATTTGAACTAAAAATGTAAATCATGTGAAACTAGAAAAAAAAAACAATTGTAAACAAATGTAATTCATGTAGTATGTCTTTAAGGCATGGAGCATGAAGGAAAATCAAATAAACGATCCTTGTGTGGGGTTACCACGTAAGGAAAAAAAAAAAAAAAAAAAAAAAAAAAAATATATATATAAATATATAAATATATATATATATATATATATATATATATATATATATATATATATATATTTATATATTTAAATATATATATATATATATATATTTATATATTTAAATATATATATATATATATATATATATATATATATATATATATATTTATATATTTATATATATATATATTTATATATATATATATTTAAATATATAAATATATATATATATATATATATATATATATATATATATATATTTATATATTTATATATATATTTTTTTTTTTTTTTTTTTTTTTTTTTTCCTTACGTGGTAACCCCACACAAGGATCGTTTATTTGATTTTCCTTCATGCTCCATGCCTTAAAGACATACTACATGAATTACATTTGTTTACAATTGTTTTTTTTTTCTAGTTTCACATGATTTACATTTTTAGTTCAAATTTATATACATTAACAAAAAAAAACACAAAGAATAAACACACAAAAATTAAATCGGAAAATTAAATATTAAACACACAAAGTCAATCCAACAAAGCCAAAAAGAAATCACCCACGCTGCCCATCCCTGGTTAGTAAGTCGAAGTCGATCGATCTAATAAATCTAAGAAAGTCTGTCTTGAATTCAGTAAATAACTTTTGTTCCGTCTCAGGCCAATTTCCTCTTTTGATAATTATGCTTTTTATTAACTCAAATCGCTGTCTGTCAAATCGTTTACATTCATATATTATATGTTTAAAATTTTGAACCTGTCCGTCTTCATCACATAAGTCTGTTTGTATAATGTTGAATCTTTTAAGATATTGTTTTGTATTCCCATGTTCCGTAAGTACTTGCGTAAGTTTGTAGTCATTACTGTGAATGTGTCTGTAATTGTGAATTGAAATGTGTGGTATAAATCTGTGTAAGCTTGGTGACTTAGCTGAGGTCACCCATATGTGATCCCATCTTTTGATGAAATCCAACTTTAAATTCATATTAATATACGATAAAGGAGCTTGATGATA